>JAOTAZ010088224.1:0-50106 GCA_025629785.1 Erythroxylum oxycarpum | reverse complement strand
CTCTTCCTCCAAGTGAAAATCCATAGTCGACTCATTATTCTTTTCCTGAAGACTGCTATCATTCTCAACGGCTAAAGATTCCTCTTCCTCTTCCTCTTCCTCCAAGTGAAAATCCATAGTCGACTCATTATTCTTTTCCTGAAGACTGCTATCATTCTCAACGGCTAAAGTCGACTCATTTTTCTTTGCCTGAAGACTGCTATCATTCTTAACGGCTAAAGATTTCTCTTCCTTTTTCTCTTCCTTTTTCATTTCCTTTTTCATTTCCTTTTCCCTTATATTCGTATTAAAATCGATTAGTGTAGCCAGAATCAGTTGTTCAATTTTTAGCATGTCTAGAATAGAGTTTCTTTTCTTTTTCTTGTCTGATTTAACTAGGAAAGCTGCTGTCTTGATATCATACACTAGGTCATCATTCAGAGAATGAAAATAGTCTTCAACTTCATAAATATTTTCTAAGCTACATTGAAAATTCAAAAATTTACTTTTCACGTCGTTAATTTTTTCCTTATTTATTAATTCTATATTTTCTTTTTTCTTTTCTTCTTCATTTTCTTCTTCATTTTCTTCTTCATTTTCTTTTTTCTTTTTTTCTTTCTTTTTTTTTTTCTTTCTAAATTTTTCATTTTCTTCTTCATTTTCTTCTTCATTATAATTAGACAAATCAATATAGCTAATTCCAGCTAGATCGTTTTTTATTTCGTTTTGTCTTTCTTTTTCCCCTTGATTTCTTTCTTTTTCCCCTTGATTTCTTTCTTTTTCCCCTTGATTTCTTTCTTTTTCCCCTTGATTTCTTTCTTTTTTCCGATTTAGTTCTTTTTTCCGATTTAGTTCTTTTTCCCCTTGATTTCTTTCTTTTTCCCCTTGATTTCTTTCTTTTTCCCCTTGATTTCTTTCTTTTTTTTCGCCTAGAATCATATTTTCAAAGAGGAAATCCTTTTGTATAAACCGCGTTTTTTTATATGTATAAGAATCAAATACAAATTCTGGAAAGAACCATAATTGAAGATTCGAGTTTTTACCATTTAATATTTTTTCGGTCATTTCCAACCAATCATAAGTTCTTTTTTTCATTTTCATTTGATGTTTTGGTAAATCAAAACTGATAATTCCAAAATTCGCAAATTTTCGATCTGCATCTTTACCTCCACCTATAATCTCAGCTTTTCCTATTCCTAGGGAATTGGGGAGAGCGAAAGGCTCGCATAAATCAATAGATTTTGGTTTTCTTGTTTTGTAATAATTATAAAGAAAATAGAATAAATCTTGGTTCTTAGTTAGTGAACTAGAAGTATATGAGTCCTTTTTTTCGTCATAATAGATCGATTTCGATGCTAAAAGATCATATCTATTGGTTTTCTGAAACTTTTCATTTTGATTTTCTAATAATAATACGTAGTTTTCAGAATGTTTTTCTTTTTTGTAATGAATTAATCGGTCTTTTTTATACGAAACCCCTTTGCTTAATTGTGAATTTTGAACCTTATAATGTTGAGTAAGGCTATTGCGCCATTTTTGTGGTGCTAATATAGACCATTCGAACGAAGATAAATTGTGTTGATAGTGACTTTTTAACCAATTTTTCCATTGCTGAGCTATAGAATTCGGAAATTTCTTATCTTTTAATTGGGGCTGAATTATTCCTTTATTTCGAAAATAATCTTTTATTTCTTTTTTAAGAAAGAAAGATCTTCCTTGTCTTTGAAAACTTTTTTTGATTTTTTTATCATTATTAAGAACAAAAAAGGTTCCATGAGATTGAAAGACAGATTTTAACTTATAAAAATTAGGAACCTCAGTTTGTGATAATTTGTAAAAAACATAGGCTTGCGATAAGAAGGAAAAATCAAAAAAAATCTTCGAATTCTGAGTACTTTGACTTTTTTTTTTTAATTTATGAAGTTCCGTAAAAAAAAAAAGTGACTCTTTTATCTTCCAAATAAATTGAATTGTCTTTTTCTTTCTTTCATTAATTCTTGCTTTTTCTTGAGTGATTTTTTTAAGTCTTTCGATATTTTCTATATATTTTTTTTTAAGTCTTTCGATATTTTCTATATATTTTTTTTTAAGTCTTTCGATATTTTCTATATATTTATCATAAATGTATGTGTATCCATCAATCATTTTTTTTTGTAATTCATGAAAAGCTTGTGCATTGATCTGAATAGGACTTTCGATATATTTTTTTTGAAGTCTTTCGATCTTTTCGATATATATATTTTGAAGTCTTTCGATCTTAATACGATTTTTGCTATAGAAAGATATAAATTTCTTTATCCTTTCTATCAAAAACTGAAGAAGATAATGTGATTTACGTATTAATCGAGCACCCCTTCTTTTTATATTTAGCTTGATACTTTGAGTTCGAACTTTGATTTTCTTCTCGGTTAACATTTCTTCTATTTCATTTCTGATTGTCTTTGCCTTATCAGTCAGATTCTTGAATCGATTTTCTCTCAGCTCAACGAATCGATTTTTTTGAATTCCTTGATTTTCTCTCAATTCAATTTCTGCATTTTCTTCAACGCCTTGATTTTCTCTCAATTCAATTTCTACATTTTCTACAAAACCCATAATTTTTTGTGACAGGATTTGATATCCATATATTTGACTATTTGCTATTTTATTTAGTTTTTGTATTAATATTTTTATAAATGTAAAGTTATCGATAATCCATTTTTTGATTTTCTTGGAGAGGTTTGGAAACGATTTGATTCTTCCTTTTAAAAATCCAACCCATTGCTTTCTAATTCTTTTTTTAAGTTCCTTAAAAATGGGTCTAAATAGGGAAGGTCGTTCTCTAACACGTGGACCATAAGGCAGATAAGTTTCCATCCCCAAAACTGTTAAAAAACAAAAATCATCTTTTGGATCTTTGTCTTCCAAATTCAAATTTGTTTTATCGTGCCAAGGTTTCAGACGGAAAGGAAATAGTATCTTTATATGCATACCTTGCCAATTCCACGATTTTGGCAAACCCCTTTCTGAATATTCAAAACCCGAACGATTGCATCGAATATGTATTTCTCTAGCCAAATCCTTTTTATCTTCAGACAATTCAGAAGATTGGCCTAATAATCTACGAATAACATCTTTGATTCTTATTAATAATGGTAGGTATAAATATCTTCTAAGATAAGACTGGATTAGTAAAACGGGACTCCTCAACGGATGAATAGGAAAAACGATATCCGACCCTTTTCGGCGTTCTCGTGCTCGGTCCTCATAGACTGACTTTTGGGCATCGAATTCCATTTCTATCTCGTTTTGTATCTGTTCATTCATTTCCCCTTCTTTTCTTTCCTTCTCTTCTCTTTCCTTCTCTTCTCTTTCCTCCTCTTCGCTTTCCCTTTCTTCTCTTTCCTTCTCTTCTCTTTCCTCCTCTTCGCTTTCCCTTTCTTCTCTTTCCTTCTCTTCTCTTTCCTTCTCTTCTCTTTCCTGCTCTTCGCTTTCCTGCTCTTCGCTTTTCTTTTCTTTTTTTTCCTGTTCTGTATAATTTCCAATTGGAAATTGATTCTTTATAAATTTAGGTTCTATTTGTTTTCGATAACGAGAAAAAAAATCTTCACAGTACGATCTAATTTGATAATACCAGGACCATGTCTTGTTTCTAAAAAGAGGGGACTGAGGAGATACTTGATACACATCAAAAAGATTGACTTTCCGTTTTTGAAAACGCATAGTCCAGTGTATTAGTCCTCCACGATAATTCTTTAATACCGAAAAATATACTAAAGCCGCCTGCGGTACTGCAGTATATTGACCGATACCCAAGACGCTAAACAGATCATTTTCGGGATTCGCATTATAATATAATATAGTAAAAAATTTCCTTGAGCGAATCTCACGTATCACGGTTCTATCTCTGAAAGAATTTTGGTCTAGTTGTTCGACATGATCATATAAAGTGTACTTCCATTTCAAGATTTCTTTCGCCATTTCTTTTTTTTTTTTTAAAAAAGGACTAGTCGATTGAGTCTTAGTGAAAGGTGATTCGTCTCTTCTTATTACGGGTACACGATGCGGCCCCTTCAACAGAGGATCATTTTCTTTTTCGAAGTATATTTTCCGAAATTCGGTTTCTTCTTCCACACTTTGGCCTAATTCGGTTTCTTCTTCCACACTTTGGCCTAATTCGGTTTCTTCTTCCACACTTTGGCCTAAGCGGGTTTTTTTTTCTAGTACATTAAAATTCAAATAAAGAAATTTCTTGTCTAGGTTTAGGGCTTCAATTCGATTTATAAATTCCTCTCTTAGTCTATTTTTTTTTTCTTCATTGGTAGAAATCCAAGAATCATAACTATTCAGTTCATCACAGTTCAAATTTTTTATCGTATCAAAGGTTGCTTGTATTATTTTCCAGAAAATGGAAAAACTGCGTGGATATGTAAATGAAAGTCTTTGTTTTCCGTCATTTTTACATGGATAAAAAAAATATTGTGACGTTTCATTTCTGACAGCACGACCCCCCCTTTTTTTCTTGTTTATATATCGAATTGGACGATAACATTGGTAAATGTCATAAAGATGATATGTCGTCAGAATTTCTTCCTCAAGGGAGAATTCTTCTTCGGTCTTATCTTTTTTTTCTTTATTCTCATCTTCGTCATCCTCATCTAAATCTAATTCATCTTCATCCTTGGCAGGGAGTCCGCTAAGTATCCTACGTTTTTTTCTTTTTTCGTCCAGTCTTTTTTGTTTTTTTTTCGATTTGTACAGTGAGCTAGTCAAAATGGGTATTGGCGTTTTCACTAAAATTTGTGCGACTAAAACGAATAATAGCAAAGAAAAAATTGTGTCAGGCACCGCAAGAGTATACTTAACTTCTCCCACAATATACCTAAAATCTCTTCTAAAATAGTTCCATTCTTTCATAAGCGACTTATTTGATTTAATCAGTGTAATAGGTCGAATAAGAAAATGTTTCCATATCCAGACTAATACTAATTTCATGATCCCTAAAAATGGATCGATATGAGTTCTTAATTCTGACCCAAGATATCTATACTTTAACTCTGACGCAAGATTCCCCAGGTGTGATTCAACAAGATTCCTAAGGTGTAAGTCAATAAGTGAGGTACATAGAATAAAATCGAATTTGGTTTTCCTTTTCCGCATTCGGTTTAATAGGGATTCCAGACATTTTACCACAACAACCTGGCCGATTAACCAACCAAAAAAATTACTTATTATAAATAAAACCTTGTCGTTGTTGTTGCATCGAAAGTGATAAATATTGACTAATCTGAATAAGGTAGAATTGGGGTAAACGCAATAGTTGAAGAATTGAAAAAAAAGATTATCCCAGAATATAGAGTAAAGGGTGCATTTATACATTACCATGAAATATAAAATGCTTCGCCGCTTAACTCTTGGAATATTTCTTTTAGGGTCCTCCAGAAAAAAACGAAAGTTATGAAATAAACGAAGCATCAAATAAGGAATAACTAGAAGAGTTATCAAATGAGGTCTACCTAATACTAGATGCAGAGGTCCATAATAGGAAGATATGCGCATTATGAGTTGTCCCGCAACAACCCCGTTTAGTGCTGCGGATTTTTTTTCAATTCCTTTTTCCCTAACTTGTGCTCGGAAAAGTAGTAAATAAGAGGGGCTTAGGGATATTACAGTAAGAAATCCAAAATACATACCGAAGAAAACGATGCGAAAGGATAATCGATTGATTACTAGAAATAGAAAATTCATTTTTTTTACCTCCTTCTTTGTATAGGTTAAATTCTAGTTTCAAATTGGGTTCTTCTTTTTGTTCAACACCCCTCAGTCTCGGGGGTACCTCGTCCGGTAGAAGATTACCTCGTAGGTAAAGGTGCTGCTAAGCGAAACGGAACAGAAGGATCTTATCAACGCCCGAGAAATGAGAATTCGTATCTTCGGGTTTTCGAACGAAAAGATAAAAAAATGGAGAGAGAACAGAAAAAGCAAGAATGGAAAGAGAAAGCAAAGAGATAGAAAACCTTGTTTTTTTGATAGAGATTTTTTCATGTATTTTTTTTCTCGTCAAGATGAATATTCCATGATCGAAGACCATAGCTATCTCTCTAAAATTGGAATCGACTCGATTGATATTGCTTATTAAGTTAAGTAATCTTCCATTTCGAACCCATGGGATGGGTCCCCTTTCGTTGTGATGATAAAGAACCTACTTAACTCAGCGGTTAGAGTATTGCTTTCATACGGCAAGAGTGATTGGTTCAAATCCAATAGTAGGTACAGGTAGTAGGTCGAACTTACTAGATACCAGAGTCAATGGGTATTTAATAAGTTCGACCTACTCAGCCCTTTTTAATTGATTTTAATTGAATTGAATACTATTCCATTCAAAAAACGAAAAGGTCCGAAATTTGGAAAAAAACAAGTGTTTCCACGACTCTACCACCCGGTCAATTCTGTTCCACTTAATCCCTTCTTTCATGGCCACATATCTTTACGGTTAAAGATAAAGAGTGGGAAATCTTTCTCCTCTTACATGAATCCAATTTTCATTTCATCCGGGAAAAGCCATCTTTTTCTCAACAATGTCTTTGTCATTTGATCCAATAGCCTTTCGTTAGATAGGAAGAGATTTGATAAATACTGATAACTCTCGGATAGAGTATTAGAACGGAAAGATCCATTAGATAATGAACGATTGGTTCTAAGCCATCTCTTGCGATTAAGCAACCATTCGATGTGCTTTTCTTGCCACTTCGGCCAGTCTTTAGTTGGACATTGAAGTGGAGGTGTAGTAGAATCCCTTGCCCTTGGGGATGTCGGATTTTGGGAAGTCATAATCCCCTCTGACAGCTCGTCCTCTGCACAGAAGTCTCGATGTGAAAATACAGAGACAGAGGGGTCGAATAGGAAAAGGAATGGATCTGGATCCGGAGGGTACCAAAGAAATTTCTTTCTTCGAAAAAAGCCTTGTTCTTTGGAATATCTATCTTGTATCTGGAACTGCACGAACTCCCAATCATTCTCTTCAGGCTCATCCTCTTCAGGCTCATCCTCTTCATAAATCTCTTCATCATAAGCGGTCTGCCTGCCCCGAAATGACCTGGCCAATCCATTGGTCCTTTCCATTTGCAATAGAAGGTCCAAGGGGCCCCATATTCTAGGAGCCCAAGCTATGGAATGTAATCGAGACTCATCTCGACCGAGTTCCTTTTCGTCAAAGTGGTTTTCATAGAGAAAAAATCCATATAGAATAGAAAAAAATCCATTTTGCATCATATCTAAGGGATTCCTTGGTTCGGGCCGAAAAAGCAATGTCACTCGATCATTATCAAACTGACTGCAATCTTTTTCCGCCCGTGAGGATCCCACCAGAGCGCCTTCTAATTCTAATAGGCCGTGAACTAGATCAGAATCATTCTCAACGGGTTCAAAAGAAGTGATCCGCTTTTTTTCATCGGGTCCGGATAGAGACCAAAGATCTTGAGCGACCGATCCGGCAGAACAACTCAAAAGATAAAGAAGTATCGTTAATTTCTTCATGCTCGTTCCAAGTTCGAAATACCATTTGTACAGATAAGAATACCCCTCGATACATGATTCTTTCTTCATATAGACAGATATAATCGGATCTATAGGGCAATTCTGACTTAGAAGTACATTTTGTGCAATGGCCCTTCCTATCTGATAGAAAAGGATCCCATGATCCTGAATCGATCTTACCAGGGATCGCAACTCCCAAGTTTTTCTATGAAGAGCGAATCGAATTGTATTCGTGTCTATAATTGATTTCTTCTGTGTAATACTAATCGATAGGACCTCATTGGTAAGTCCTAGAAGATCTCGTGGATCGTAACCCATGTTTATGGGCCCAAATCCATTCGTACGGAACATTTGCTTTTCCAAGTGAAATCCCCTAGTATATGAAAGAGTGAAAAAGTGCTTTCCTTGTTGTGGAATAGAAAGCCGTCGTATCTTAATGCATGTATTTAATTTCTTCAGATCGAGTAGAGCGGGATCCACGCGTTGGGGAATATGAGTCGAAGCAATAACAAGAATATCTCGAGTGGGCCCTCTTTTAGAATCCACGGATCCTTCCCAATCCCTGTTGATAAAATTCACTAATAGACCGAGGGATAAGTAATCGAACGCCTCCGGAAAGAGACCTTGAACGTCTGGGATCCATATTATGCATGGAGACATTACTTTTGCTAATTCGAATTGACAGATGAAATCCAAAAATATGTCGACTAGCCGCTCTTCTTCCATGTATACCTCCCCTATGTATATGTCCGAAAGAAAATCCAAAATATCCATCTCTAGTTGCTCCAGCTTCATACCAAGAAAGTCCGGATCGGTATCGTCACTCTCATCAATATCCTTCGAAAGAAAATCAAAAATATCCTTCCAATAATCCAAATCATCCAAATCCAAAACAGTACGAGTAAGAAGATCCTCGCATTTGTCCTGCAAATCCTGCAGAAAGGGAAAGACCTCCCTGGGGTCCGCCTCCTCGTCATCATCATTCTCCTCAAAAATCACGTCAACCTCCTCCTCAACAGAATCGATAATAAAATACGACGGATTCCCGAATTCGTTCCGAAATAGCCTAATGAAAGGAACATAGGAGTTTGTCGCTAGGTATTTGACCCAATAGTCTCGTCCAATTCCTACAGAACCTATCAGTAAAATACCCCTAGGGGGGGATAGGTCTAAGCGGAGCGAAAAGGGTTTTCCATGAGATGGGAAACGAAAACTCTTAGCCCCACACGAGGTTTGTAAAGAAGTGATTGTCTGATACTGAGCAAGGAATATACGTCTTTCTGCTAAATCGGATGCATTGAACTCATAATTAATTAGAGACTTTTTATGAATGTCAACTAAGTCTCGTAAGTAAATTGCTCCCACTTGTTCAATCATTTGATAACCAGACTCATTCTTGGATAAATGATCACTATGAGTCAGATTCCATAGAATTTGATCAATCCTTTTTTCTATCGTTAAGGTGGAGAACTGAAACAAGAAGTCTCTTTCGTCCTCCAAAATCCAATCGCTGCTCGCGACCCAGGATTCTATCGGTTGATCATCATTCCAATGACGGTTCACCCTTTTTCCCTTTCTTATCAATGAATAGATCTCTTTACTTGTATGACTTAGATGTCTCAAAGAGATGGGATTGGGTATGATACTTATGAGATCGATGATATTCTCGATGAGATTGATATTCAAAGGTTTCTTCTGTATTGATTGGATCCCATAAGCATTCAATCGCCTGCCAAAAGCTCCTATTTCCTCGAGAAAATCTCCAATTTGGTTCCGAGCAACTAAAAAGAGCTTCTTTAAGCAGAAAGAATCCTCTATAGGATACCTATCCAGAAGTTCTCGCAACTCAATCATGTATGATGGAATCATCCAGAATTTGACCTTTTCGAAACCTGTCTCTAACTCAATAGAGGCTCCGAAAACAAGCCCAAGATGTGCCTGAACGAGATATCCAGCAACAAGCAGAAGGAAAAGGATTGAATAGAGGAACTCCCGAACATTTGACAATCTCAGATGTGTCGATATCGACGGTGACTCATTCTTTCGATCAATCACTTCTTCGGCCAGAAGAAGTAAACACTTGCTCGAAATCTCCCTTCTCATTAGCTTCCATTGTGGAAGACACAATTTTTGACACAATTTTCGCCGAAGAGTTCGCCATGATATATAGATAGAATCCTGAAAAATGGCTGCATAGCGACTTAATATCGGCAATACTAGGTCTGAAAAAGTGTGTAAAACTAGCCGATTTATATATTTGAACCCTGACCAAGTAAGGAACCACGGCATATATGTTTTTAATAGATTCCACCTTTGTGAGAGAATTGAAAAAGCACTATCTCCTTGAACTCCTTGAAAGGTTCTATACAGCTGCGCTAGCGAAACGGAGTCTTTGTCGAAAGAACGACGTTTTTTCCTCTTTTTGGATGGTAAAAATTTCTCAGAATCTGTAGTGTGCATCAAACCCATGTTTGAATTGAAATTGATATACTCCTGCAAGTTCTTCCTTTCTGGATCAGATAGATTCATATCGGAAAGAGGTTGACAATAAGTTCTTTCAAAATTGACGATTTGTCCCTCTGTTAGAGGTGTTCCAGAAATGTCTGCGATTGAGTAAATAGTTCGACGAACGAATAGATCGGATCGAATTGGAAATTGGAAGGATTTGTACAAGTTATACCTTTCGTCACCACTTTGTGGAAAATCGTTAGGTATGAATATGTTAGATACCTGTGACTCGATTGGTGAAATAGTATCTCTCCCCCAAAAAGCATGTTTTTTTTTACCGACGCACAAAGAAAATTTTTTGTTGCAAACGAACAAGATATTGAGGAATTGTCTATACGTAAAATCATAATTATCGATACGGGACTTTTCCATAGAAAAAGGGAATCTTTTCTTACAATAGAAGCAGAAGTGAGGTGGATTATTCAAGAATCGAAGTCGATTTGCTTTATAAAAAGAAGATAGCAATGAACTTCTATGAAATGGTTTCACGGGATTCAGCCAATTGTCTTGATCGTGGGATATCATTGAGAAATAGGAATCCGTCTTATCAAAGGATTGCCTGCGATTCTTTCTAGTATGGAATGAGTCACTCATCCGCTTTGGTATCTTATTGAACAAAAATGGTGATATTGCTCCTCCATTGATCAAGAATTTCGATTTTTGGGAAGTATCATGATCATCCAATAAGAAGGCTTTCCCTTTTTTCAAACGAACGATTTGAAGACCTATTGATCCTAACAACGGATTGGAGAGTTGATCATTCGGACCTTTCAATTCATAAATGTGGATCTCGGACCTATGAATGGGGATATTCCCGAAACTCACAAAGAAAAAAGGAAGTAACTTAGACAAATATTTTTTGTCGATAACCTCGGACCAATCGATCGAATATTGATTAATACGTAATCGATCGAAGACTGCTTGAAAAAGGTTCTTCTGCTCAGAAACGAACTGGAAATTCTTGCTCTCATCGAACCATCTGTATCTATATGTATCAGGATCCCGATTCATGGATCCCTCGGTTCGAGAAATCAAAAGAAGAGGGTCGAACCATTTCTTCGGACTCTTTTTCCAATTCGATAAATGTCGGTTGATCGTATATTTCATTCGAATTCTATGATTCAGAGTATCCTTTCCTATTTGATCCCCTTGAATTCCATATTCGAAGTTGCGATCGGATCGATTCTTTTTAATGAATCTATCCGATACATTTCTTATGTACCCATAGGTCCGAGATTGGATTTGAATCAGATTTCGGATCAATCTATATTGATTGACTGTCTCCATTATGTTGTTGCTAGCAAATACCACTCCTTTCGCTTTTGTATCTTCCAAAAAATTCCCGCAGGAGATCCGAAGCCATTTTTTTCTGATCCTTCGATAAAAAGATTCGTTCTCTTCGTAAAAAATAGGAGGTAGAACGAAGAAATGTTTCTTTTTCGATTCATCCCTGGAGTTGAGTACCTCATTCAAGAATTCTTTTTGATCCAATCCGTAGGAATCAATAGAAAGGGCAAATCCCTTAATCAGATCCGGCTCGGTTATTAATAGAGTGAATAGATCTGCCATTTCTTGAAATCTCTCTTCGGATTCAAAATCGTGGTGGAACGTGGATCCCCCCCTGTTCCGGTCATGGAATAGATGAAATAAATCAAAAAATGGATTTTTGTTCAAGAATGAAATCTTATCGGAACTGCCCATATCCGGTTCACCCTTCGGACCCATAGCACATCCCGGATCTGATGAAATAGGATGAATTGAGACGCTATTTTGTAAATACGTAATTATCTTGAACAGATTAACCATTTCTTTATTTTCCGATCGCCTGGAAGGGACAAAAGAAGCATCTTGTTCTTTCTTCAAGAATTTCTGATCTCGAGTGGACCTCTCGGTCGGATTTGAACTCCGATGAAGTTCTAATTCTGACCAGCTATCAGAGAAAAAAGAACGGATGGATCTTGTAGGATTCCCAAGAAGTTCTTCGATTTCTTCCGGATGATTAGTCATCTCCTTCTCACGTTCCGTGAATAGCCGAGACATTGAGGAATATCCAGAAAAACATTTCGGGAATCGGTCTGATTCTATCTCTGTTCCTTCCGTTTGAAGAAAGGAAGGACCCTCAAGAATCGATCTTTTTTTTCTTTTTTTTCTTTTTTTTCGTTGTTGAATCTCTCTGATCAATGGGTGATATTCCGAATCCGCATTACTAATGGAATCCAAACGATCTCTCGATTGATCAGAAGATCCTTTCGATTGGCTAGAATCCCTCTTTTTTCCGATCCAGTTCCTCCACCACCGCGAACGCCAGTTAGATTCAGGCACGATAGACCTTTGAGTTATTGGAAGAACCCAAGTACTCTCTTTCGGATCCGGAAAACAACCCTCAGAGATCTTTTTTCCTTTTGGAAGGGAGAGGAGCGAAACAATCAGCCTATTGATATTGGAAGACCAAAACGATTCTTCCAACCTATCATTTCTGGGTCCAATGGAATTCATAGGTATAGGAAGAAGACCTATCAAATAGAGATTTTTTCTTTCGACCATATTTCGATTGTTAATACGAGATAGAAGGACCGCTACGACAAAAAAGGGCACGACACCCTTGATCGTGAAATATCGATTTCTTTTTGAACCCTGTGGTGAAAGTAGGATACTCCAAATTTGGGGGTCAAAGAGTTTGAGAAAACGTTCTTGGTGGAAAAAAATGTGAATGAAAGATCCGACTAAATTGAATTGGATCCATGGGTTGAAGGGATAGTGATAATTCTTGATCTCTCTCAATATCTCTCTCAATTCGCAAATACAGAATTTGAAATGTTTCCTCATAATTTGAACTCTATAAAAATGAAATTTCTTTATTAATTGAACCCTAAAAAAATGCAAATTTCTTTATTCATCTTATTAGATAAATAATTCGAAAAAGAAATATAAAAGGAAAACTTATAATGAAAATGAATCAAATTAGATATCAAATGATATTTAGTAATGCGGCAACAATTATTAAAATGAGATAGAGGATGTACAAGATAGATCTCACTATATAAATAAAAGAAAAAGTTGAGAGAACTATTTCTAGGATCGATCGACAGATATTTCCCCTTGAGATAAAAATGCACCTGATGGGTTGCCCGAGAGCTTTGACCGATTTTATTAGAGTCTGTGTGTTTTCACTCAAACTCCTTTTCATCGATTCAAAATCCATTACTACTACTACCTCCCTTCTTATTTTTTTTTTTCTTGCTCTTAATGCAACAATTATATACGGTACTGGTATCAAAAGAGTCGAATTCGATTTTCTTGTCAAGTGAAGGGGCCTCTAGGATCGATGATCCTAGAAATAGAAATGAAAGGATATTTGAATCCTTACCAACTTGATCTTGTTGCCCCTGGCAATAAACATGCATGAACCATTTCACGAAGTATGTGTCCGGATAACCCAAAGTCTCGATAGTTAGCTCTCGGTCTTCCAGTCAAAAAACAACGTCGATGAAGACGTGTAGGTGCACTATTACGTGGTAGAGATTCTAACTTTCCATGAATTGCCCATCTCTCATTCAGCGACAAAACTTTGCCTATTTCTTTCTTT
Source organism: Erythroxylum oxycarpum (assembly GCA_025629785.1). NCBI lineage: Eukaryota > Viridiplantae > Streptophyta > Magnoliopsida > Malpighiales > Erythroxylaceae > Erythroxylum > Erythroxylum oxycarpum. Next base: position 36,518 of record JAOTAZ010088224.1, on the reverse strand, counting down.
GAGGATCGACGAATCAAATGAAATTTCTGTTCCAATTTTTGCCTCTTCTTCTCCCTCTGAATCAAGCTTTTCCTTGCCATAATGGTTTAGTTCCTATTAGTATCAATAATACAAGTCGAATCCTAGATGTAAAAATATAAGAAGGTGGTACACCTTCTCCAAAGAAATGTTTCGTGGATACAAGACATTAAAAAAAAAAAATTAACCAAATTTACCCGACGTCGAGGCAATCAAGAAAGCCGCATAGGTGAATATATAACCTAGAGAGAAGTGGGCTAATCCAACCAATCTTGCTTGCACAATGGAAAGAGCTACCGGTTTATCTCTCCATCGAATCAAATTGGCCAAAGGTGTGCGTTCGTGAGCCCATGCTAAAGTTTCGATCAATTCCTGCCAATATCCCCGCCAGGAAATTAAGAACATAAATCCCGTAGCCCAAACAAGATGCCCAAATAAGAACATCCACGCCCAAACCGATAAACTATTCATACCAAAGGGGTTATATCCATTGATAAGTTGTGAAGAGTTTAACCATAGATAATCTCTTAGCCATCCCATCAAATAAGTGGAAGATTCATTAAATTGGGAAAGATTACCCTGCCATAATGTGATGTGCTTCCAATGCCAATAAAAAGTCACCCATCCAATGGTATTTAACATCCAGAAAACTGCCAAATCAAATGCGTCCCAAGCCGAAATCTCACAAGTACCGCCTCGTCCCGGACCGTCACAAGGAAAACTATAACCGAAATCCTTTTTATCTGGCATTCACTTGGAACCACGTGCATCTAAAGCACCTTTGACAAATTAGTACCCCAGGTCAATATGGGTGGTGGGTCAGTGGAAGAACGATGAAAGCTTTTTTAACTATATGAAATGGGAGTGACTCGTGTATCATCTGTACCTTTGCTTAGGCCGACACCATGATAAAATCCCATCTGCTTGACTCTATCCACAATATTGGAATTACAGAATTAGCGCCTGTAGGAGAAGCAAGGGGACACATTGCATTAACTAACTTTGAGTGAAGAATGCCCCGGACCTTTTTCCGAAGCCAGATACGATCTAAGGGATGGTTTCTAACAAACGAATGGTCTTTCTCGCGGCGGACTGATCCTCCAAATGGGCTTGACGACCACCCACTTATAGTTCCTTTCCTCAATCTGCCATTGTTCCACCTAAGATTGCTAGCTCCAATACTTGACATTCCATCAGGGGACCAGTGCACCCTGGCATCAAAAGAATTGTTATCGAGTCTTAATAGCAGTCCAAGAGAGGACCACATAGGAAGTTGAATCTTTGGCCCTTCACCAAGAAAGGAATTCCCAACTCATCTTTCTGATAGGTCTTTAATTGAATATGGTCTGGCAAGGCCAAAGCCCTAAATATAGGTTACGAAGTAAATGGGAAACTCTAAGACTAGGAGCGGATTCTTCCTTCAAAGAGCGTCTTATTGAAAACAGAACATCGGATCATAGACCAGCCTCTATCTAATAGTTGTTCTTCAAAGGCATACTCAGTTATCCCAGGAAATGGAATTGATTTAAGCGCTTAACTCAACGCACTAAGACTAGGATAGGGATATGAAAAACAAGGCCGAAGGGAGTACATGAGTAGACCGCTACTTATAAAAGAGTTACCTATCAATGGGACCCAGTGAAGTGCTATATAAAAAGGAAGCCTACCCCAAGAGTTCTGTTGAAGTTAGGGTGCTGTGCTCTTTCTATTTTGAAGCGAAATTTGATCTACGGTCATTCTTCGATCCGGTTCGCCACCCGCGGTAGGGCCACAAGCTGGTCAACGCCTGGCAGAGTCTCAAGAGAGATCCCCAGTAGTGCGACTTAGGTTAGTTTGCGATGGAAAAGGCAAGGTTTAGAAGCCTCCATTCCCGACGGGTAAGGGGAGACTAGTTCAGTTCATTCCCTGTTTTCAGGAATTATTGAATCAGAAGCATCGAATGCAACCTGTGAGGAAGAATAATTTTCTTAGCAGACAAGAATGAAATTCAACATTTCAATCTTCCAATGTCTTGCCATTTTTTCTTATATAGATAGGCTATAGGCCTTGTCCTCTTCTATTCCTCCTCGTCCATTAAGGCAGTTGCTTGCCTTGTAGATGTGTCAAAGAGGGGATTCGAGAACATAAGTCCCACAGCGGCCGACTCCCACTCTTATACTATTATACCCATTCCCTTATGGGCATCTACTTCTGTCCTTTTTTCCTTTCAATGTCGTACTCCTAATGCTGAAAGTCCTACTGCTCCTGTTAATGCTATTGCTACTGAGACTTTTCTGATTCACTTGCACAACCCATTCTTGCTAACAGCCTAGTTGTTGTCCAATCCCTGAGTCCGAGTACGGCCAAACACAAACTACATCTTTCTTCTTTCTCGGCCTCTTACTAGATCTTTCTGCTTTCTTCGTCCAAGTTTTCTTTCTTCGTCCAAAAATACCAAAAATGGTGATGATTCGCTAAGGGATTTACGGCATCGATCTTTCTCTTATTAAGTGAAGTTAGAAAGATGCTAGAAAGATGCTTCCTAACACGACATGTTCAATCCGACACCACGGCGCTTTCGGACAACCCGTCAGGACTGACGCCGTAAATATGAGATGGATCTCTTTCGGTATCGTAAGCAAGAGATCCAGCCATGTCTTCTCTTGATAGTAGGGATCCTCCTATACCCCAAAATCCTTAAACAAAGGCTGGATCGGTTCTCGGATTATAGTCTCATGTCCCTACTAATAAGGGCTTTTGCCCCCCTTGATTATGATATTGCGCAGATATGATTCGTTCTTTGGGGCGCGGGAAGAGGCGTCTCAAGTGTAAATTGAATAGAAAGCCCTATGGAAGTTGGTCCAAATTCAACCCATTTCTCTGTATTCGTCCAAGATTCCTATGTTTTGAACGTTTACTACCCCATTCACTACGGCAGACCGTTCCCCATTCATTGACTATTCAACCTGGTCGTCGTTCGGAAGGGAAAGTCAAGAAGGGTCGAAGCAATGCCCGAAGATCCCTCAGATATAGTACTACCCACATCTGCTGTAATCGAATCCGCCGAATCAATGCGCGTACTACCTGCCTAACCCCTCACTCCGCTTTCACTAAGAGAATGGCTTGTCGGGTTAGCATATCTAGAGATAGAAGACCGTATTCCCGCTCATGATTGAAGAAGCAAGATTCTCCTTGCCCATTAGAAAAGACCAACTCGAACGGGAGCTAGAAAGAAGACAGTGTCCACTAGCGAAACCAAATTCTCTTATGGATGTATTCCAGTTTCTTTTGTTGCACAACCTTTCGTCGCACTTAGATCTAGAATAGGTGGGCTAGCTAGTTGTCTTCCGTCACTTCCTTACCGCCCCTACTCTCACCTTCTGGCTTTCCTATCAATCTACTACTAAGTCTTTTAGAAGACACAGAAATCCCGAGATCGTAGCACTAGAATGGTTTGCGACTTGGGATTGACTCTATCTTCCTCTGCTCCAAGGTAGGGGAATACCTGCCGTCATGATGGATGACACCAATATTAGAGAATGAAGCAAACAGTAGTTGTATGCCACGTGGCTTCAGCTCGAATGGTCAGAGGATGGGACGTTAAGCCTTATCTTAGAGGTTGGGGCTTAATTGACAGATGATCATAGAAATATGCCTTGCTGCCCAAGAAGTCTAAGTGCCCTTTCTTGCAGAACCTCGTCGTTAATGACAGGTCAACCAGCTAGTGGATGTAGCTTGTTGCCGGAGCTGAAGTAGGTAAGTCAGAGCCACAGGAACTAGTCCTTGCTTTCCTCGTTGGAACTAGTTCAAGTGACGACAGATAGTTGGTGAAGTGTTCTTGCTTACTGTATCGAATCCTGTAATATAGTTTCATTAACCGATGCGACTTCAAATGGCAACTGCCGGGAGGTCATATAGGTAGACCACTAGTAACTAGTACTCTGCTTTTTGAGATCTCATTGGCAGCTATAGGAGTTCAATTGTAATCAAGGTAGCAATAGGGGAATTGAATGTGCTGCTAATCCGATGTTGCTAAATGAAGTCCTAGCAACTAGCACTAGGGCTGTTACCTGAACGGATCTTCTTTCCTAGTTCCTTGTAGCCAATCCGCTTCGAGCGCGCAAATCTGTAAGCTGCAGGGGGAGAATGGTCTTTTGTTGCACAACCTTCTCAAAGAATCATCATCTTCGTTAGATGTCCCCATTAGAAATGGCTCGTTAAGGCCTATCTTTTGGGAAAGAAAAGACAGATGCCATCTATCTATAACATCCATAACCTCCGACTCTGGAACCTCTTCCAACCACACTTTCTCAGCGACTTTCTTTCCTATTTTCTATTAGAGTAAGCACTCCCAAAAGCACGAAAAGCGGCCTATCTCATTTCTCATCTGACATCAATTCGATCAAAGAGTTCCACCGCGAACCCACCGCATTGCATCAATATGGATCAAAGCAGGATGATTATTAGAATACGATGATAGCACCTGATTAGCAAGAAGGGATAGCGATAGACAAAGGACTTATACTTGTAGTTTGACTATTTGCCTTTCTCTCTTTTCCCTGTCTCATGCTTGAAAAGGGCGTCTAGCCCTATTGGTATTAAAGTGGATTCCCGCACAGAGAAGTTCACACATACCCGAGCTTATTAAAAGGGGGTGTGTGGAGGTTGATTTGACACAGGACTCACAGGATCCGTGTGAAGCTTGATGATAATGGTTAAAACCCCTGGTTATAGTTATTGGCAGAAAGTTCTATATGAAATGAAAGCAAGATTCTTTATTGTGAACATTGCTCTCTTCAGGGACATGATGTCCAGTCTTGCAGGAAAATGGGGAGAGGGAAAAAGAAGGAGGATAGTAGAGAGGTTGAAGACCAGCGGTACCTTTTACTATAGATAGGCAATCAACCTCGGCCTGCTAAGGCATGGGTAAAGTAAAGAAAGGGAATAATACAAAAGAGATAGACGATGATTTGATTCCAAAGAAGGCCCCCTCAGTTGAACCTAAAGAGAATCCAGGCTGCCCCCATGGTGAATTCGCTCATCCACCCTACTTCACACTAGAGTTTGAAGGCTTGAAAATCGAGACCTAGAATCGACTTCTAATAGAAGACGCTTGGAAGAGGGCGAACTGGCACCGATGCGACTCAACCAGCATTCCATCTGGTAAACCGATGTACGGAATATAAGAAATTCTCAGCCCACTTCGCACATTTATACTACCGATCACGGTACGGATTCAGATGATAACGGACTAATTGGGCTTCTCCCACGCCTTCCTCCGATCGGAGTCAAAAAGCGAACGAAAGAAGAAATCCAACATCGGGCTAGGCCCAATACCTTAAGCACGCCCTTACTTCAACCACCACCATCCTGACTGTTGTTTTAATATAGGATATCGAGGGAAACGGCACAACATATAGAGGTAAACCGCCCTGATTCTATCTTTGTAGTTTTGACCTTCATATACAGATTAAGTTACAGTTCCGTGTACCGTTTTACCGACCCCATGGCAAAGCTATTTGCATAACATATCCACCGGGGCAAATAACATCGAATGCCCGACTTCCTGTTGTCTTAAATGAGAGAATCGAAGAATACGACCAATTTCTAGAGGGAAAAGGACCAACTTATCGAAGGGAAACTGCCAGGTTTTCGAGGGTGGAAGCGAGGTCTTTCTTGGTAATAGGTCTATTAGCTATACAGTTTCTATTCCTTTGTTCCCAGCTCGGGAAGTGCCTATAGCCTATCGATCGGGAAAGTCATCTATGGGTTGCCAACTAGCTGCAGTTTGTAGTTCTTAGGTTTCCAGGATTCCGACTCTATCTCTTCCTTGGACAGATCTTTGCAGACTTAGCCTGGAACACCTTCTTAACCAATTGCTGTTGTCGATGCCCGGCAGCCAGCACACCTATTATCTTAGTAGAAGAACTAGACGAATGGACCTTAGAAACTACCTATTTTTGGGGGGTAACAGGAATCAAAAGAATGCCCGATTCAAAGTCTGTACTTCCTTCCGATAGAGATTTGAAAAGTGTTCTGTGGGAAAGAGATAGAAAGATCAATACCCAACCGGGAACCCATTCATATAGATGTACAAATAGTCGACTTGGGAGACCAATGAAACTTGAAATCCCAAAGACCGAAGGCATTGATGGCGGTTCGGAACCTATTTCTGACATCTGCCATTGGTGTTCGTACAGAAGATATTGATATAGACCAGGCTACTGGGGAAACCACTGATATAGAAATCGAAAAGACATAGGACAAAGGGGCCCGACAGGACCATACAGCTTAAGGATATAGGGGGACAAAGCTAGATATCCAAAAGACAGAGATGAACCTCGCTTGTTACCGGACTTCCTTTTTTTTCTTTCTTCGAGCTTCCGTGGCTGTCTCACCCACTCTGCTTGAGCTATAGGTAGGAGTCTTTGATTTCCTGAATAAGCAGTGGCTGATGATGATGTTGATGTTGGTGGTGGGCTGCGAAGACTTCGTCTTCTTAGCTGTGGAGCGGATGGAAGATGACCTTCTTAATGAGCTCTCTCGCTTGACTTTATCGGTAGAGCATTTCTTGCTAGATCGGATGGATTCTTCCGCTGTCTACGTTTTCAAACTCATTTCGTTGGTCTTTGGGGTGTCGACATATCCATTTTCTAATCATAAGCCTGAAAGCCCTCCTACGCAACGAATTCCGCTTTCATCCAGGATCTCTCGTATACTGATAGGCCTATATCATTAATTCCATTAGTTAAGGAGATTTCAGTTTAGTGGTTTAACCTTTCCGTCTAGTAGAATAGGTTTAGACTACCTATCCTTTTTTTCTTCATATAATATGTCAACTTGATAGCTGCCTTATGCCAAGCCTCTCCTACAATATGGCGTTACGGAAAGACTACCAATCTTAGGTCGCACACCGCCCTTTGAAAATAAGATGGTCAAATCTGAGCACCCTAACTGACCATTCCTCCACTCTGACATCTTATAGGTATAAGCCTTCCACAGCTCTTCCGATGCTAGTAGAAGTAAGCCCCACAACCCAAAGCGCTATTCTTCAATCCGAATGCAAGCTAAGTAATTGAGGAGAGCAAGAGATCAAAGCATGAGTAAGAGATGCGCTTTTTTTAGGAATCCCGCTTAGAGAACATGAAGATGCTAATGGGGAGGAGGGAACAATGGCTAAATACCGGCCTTTCTGGGGAGCGTAGATTAATAGAGGATAAGCTGCTGCTGGGCATGCATGGTACCGTTTGAAGCCGATCTATTAGTGACCTATTATTGTCATTTTGAAAAGCCGAGTGTCTCACGTTAAGAAGGAAGTGAATCTTCTGTTCAAGGAGATGCTTTAGCCCGCAGCGAATGCGTATACCTTGACCTTGGCGTATAACACTGCATCAGTTGATTCAGCGGCTTTCGTTGATGATGCATTAGCTGCTTCTTCTCTCTTTCATTTTGAAATGCATTCATTCCCGGATGCGCTATTCCTTCTTTGTATAGTAGACAGTTGGTTGTCCTTGAGACCGGAGACTGGACTCGTTAACTCTTTGGAGCCGTACTTGTATGCCCGCTTCGCGCCTTTGCTCCCTGAACTTAACCAACTACCAATCATATCATAATAGGGAATGGTGGAAAACATTTGACCAAACTTTCCAGAATGGCTGAGCGGCATGTATTTAAACTCTCTGAAAAAGAGAGCTAACGATGCGAAAGACGGCCTTTGGAGACCAGGCTATAGAATCACTTATACTAATTATACAATTGGTAGATCACCGTAGGGATCGATGAAGGCAATACAAGCTAGGCTTCCCCCTCTACTATTTCTCTTGTGGTGTTAACGACCGAAATCGAGGAAAGATCTCTTCGATCGAATAGATCGGAAGGGACCCTTTCATTTCTCCTCGAGTCGATTACGTGTTGGATCCGTCTAAACCGATGTTGCAATCAATGCTTAACACAGATCGAATTCTTTTGTTGCACAACCTATGATAGGATTTCATCCTTTCCGTGCGAGCAATCATGGCAAGTGAGAAAGACTGAGCTTCCTCCCTGAAACATTCCACTCCCCGCTCATCTTCATTCTTCATCTATCCAACATGTAGGGCCTAAGACTATAGTTATGCGGGGTGCGCTAATGCGCTAATACTTTTTATTAAGTGGCAATTCATTCCTTCTTCGTGCAGTGCCAGTATACTGATAAATAAAGTAATGAATAGTTGGCGAAGCCGATTGAATAGTGACAGGCATCCCTAGAACGACTTTCTTCATCCAATTAGAATAACAAGTCCGAATCCTCTTTATAGCTTGATTCTTGTAGGCCGAGAGGAAAAAAGCTTAATCTTTGGGTAGGCCTTCTCCCGTTCATTCAATAGGGCTACTTCTCACTTGCTCTAAACTAATCGATAAGCGGAACAGCGAGTTAGTCTTCCTTTTCTTTAAAAAGATATTCACAAGTCTATTCATCCCGGAATTCGTACTAATATATGAGAATAGTTTCAGCAAAGGCTGATTCATCCCCCTCTTCCTTCAATCAATCATAAGGTAATTGCCCTATCTTAAACTTGAAGCGGAAAAAGGAAAGTGAAAGCACTTGAATTCAGTCTTAGAACTAGATGTCTATCAAAGGCAGTATTCCAACCGGGCTTAGACCACTCATAATACGTTAGAATACCAGACAACGATTAACTCCTCGCTAATAAGTATATTCATGGGAGAACCTATGGGCTGGGCTGGTGATGATTCTCCAGAATCAGGAGAGGCTTCGGGAGACCCAATCCGCATAGGAAGGGGAAAGATCAGGCAAGCAAGCTACTTCTATAATAGGGGGAAGAAAGAACTAATCAATCAGTCTGTTCTGCCCTTCGCTACCTAACAAGCCTATAGAATCAGGTTGACGGGAACTCGACTAAGGCAGCTTTACAGTTGGTGTGAAAATGGAATGGTATTCTATTTGGCAGGTTACTTTTTTTCTCAAAAAGGAAAGTACCATAGGCATAGGTACTACCATATGTATACAAACTTTTTTTTATTATATCTTCTATTAGAAAGAAAATGGCAAGATGTCTATCAATAGGGCAAATAAGGATATGGCAAACAAGACAAGGATTTTTTACAATTAGACTGTAAACCAATTGAAAGGGATGTAGCGCAGCTTGGTAGCGCGTTTGTTTTGGGTACAAAATGCCACAGGTTCAAATCCTGTCATCCCTACCTATTACTTTTACTCTGAAAAGTAAAGAGGAATTCATTAAGATCAATCAAAATTGGGCATATGTAATCCGTTCTTTTCGAATACTATGATAGTCTAGGCATCTTCTATGCAATGCAGTATTAGGTTAGAAAGAGAATCCCTTTCTTTACAGTATTATCTTATCTATTGAGCTAATAAAACGCTCTTAGTTCAGTTCGGCAGAACGTAGGTCTCCAAAACCTGATGTCGTAGGTTCAAATCCTACAGAGCGTGAGTCCACTTTTATTTTGTTTGTTAGGTTGAATTAGACTGAAATAAATTCACTAACTTCAAGAGTAATCTAATCAAAATAGGATTTCCTGCGGATTAGATTATTAGATTAAAGAAAGGCGAAGGTCAATGACAAGAAAGAGAATTTGTTACTGAATTAAATTAAAGGTCTAACTGATCACCCCGTCTGTATTGTAAATATGCAGTTACGAATAATCCAGCCAAAGTAATAGGAATCAGACCTAGGACAATTCCAAATAGAAAAACTTCAATCATTTCAATTTGTTAAAAAAAAAAAGAGAGGTAATATCTATCTCTAAATATTAATCCCAATTGTCTGTTAATTTCAATGACCAAAGATTTTCAATTACCGCGGTGAAAAATTAAAAGAAACTATAAAGTATATGGAATCCATCCCATCGAAAGAGGTTTTTTTATTAATTAATCACTCAACTCATTTCAAATAAGTCGTATCTTATTGAGACCAAAAAAAAGAGCTGAAGTTATAGTTAAAATTACTAATAGAAACCCGAAATAACTAGTTAGCGTAGGCATGAAGGAGCTAAATGAAATCTTTTTATTTCCATGAATGTTTGTTTTATGTTTTATAAAGTACTTGCCTAAGTTTCAATTTTTAAAGATAGGATAAAAAATAAGAAAAGATATCAATTAAACTTATTCTTTCAATTGTATTCTTTCAATTGAAAGTTTTTGATTTAATTCATCAATCATTAATTCTAGATGCCACTAATAAAGAAAACGTGACAGAGCTAGAAAAATAAATCGACTTATTAGTTCTATCATTATCATCTAGAAATTGGTATCAATTATTTGAAAAGTTCTCCTCTTATAGTATAGCATTCTTTAGTTTAATTGAAACTCATTCAAAATCTTATATGAATGAGAATCAAAAAGGATATTACACAATTACTCAAAAAAACAAGATCTTTTTTTTTTACTTTTTCCATTTCCATCCCCATAAAAGAAATAAAAGAAAGATTCTAGATTTCGCGTCAAATTCAATTGTGTGAATATACTAATCTTTCTTTCTAAATTTTTTTCATGAATTCTATTAACTTCTCCGATTCCCACTTAACCTGATTGACTTTCTAGTCTGAAGACAATAATGGAGAAAAAATCTATCCGATTTGAGGGATTTTATATTCAAGATTCCTATTCAATATTGCATAGTTCTCTATCATCAGGAAGAAAAAGAAGAAATTATCGAATACTTCGTTTCAATATTAAATTGAATTTCCTTGCTGTCTCAGAAGAAGGATAGCTATACTGATTCGGTATACTCTAAATACACCCTCGGTACAACATTGACGATCCCACAAAAGAATTTCAGTGATTTCTATTTACTGATATGGTCTTTTCCGGACTCAATTTCGTTTGACTTTCCAAGACTATGTGGAGCTCAGAATGTCTGGAAGCACCGGAGAACGTTCTTTTGCTGATATTATTACTAGTATTCGATACTGGGTCATTCATAGCATTACTATACCTTCCTTATTCATTGCGGGTTGGTTATTCGTCAGCACAGGTTTAGCTTACGATATCTTTGGAAGTCCTCGGCCAAACGAATATTTCACAGAGAGCCGACAGGAGATTCCATTAATAACTGGCCGTTTTGATTCTTTGGAACAACTCGATGAATTTAGTCGATTTTTTTAGGAGGCCCAATGACCATAGATCGAACCTATCCAATTTTTACCGTGCGATGGTTGGCTGTTCACGGACTAGCTGTACCTACCGTTTTTTTTTTGGGGTCAATATCAGCAATGCAATTCATCCAACGATAAACAAAACCTAATCGGAATTATAGAGCTATGACACAATCAAATCCGAACGAACAAAATGTTGAATTGAATCGGACCAGTCTATACTGGGGGTTATTACTTATTTTTGTACTTGCTGTTTTATTTTCCAATTATTTTTTCAATTAAAAAGAAGGAAAGAAAAGAATAGATCGAGTTGGAATTCTTTGATCCCATTCGGAAGGATCTCATATGATCAGTCTCCTTATCCATGACTGTTTATGTCTCTAGCATGACCACTTGATGAAATGTGGAGGGAAGCGGGTTAAATGGCCAATACTAATGGAAGGATTCCTCTTTGGATAATCGGTATTGTAACTGGTATTCTTTTGATCGGTTTAATAGGTATTTTCTTTTATGGTTCATATTCCGGATTAGGTTCATCCCTGTAGGAATCAGATGAATTGAGTCATAGATCTGAAAGCGTAAGAACTCAACTTCCCTTCCCCCTTGAATTTGACAAAGAAAGAAGGGGGAGGTCCCCTTACCGTTCAATTACTTTTTGTTATCTTGTCTGATCCTGTTTTTCAAGTTTTTATTGATTAAGAATATTCTTCCTCGAGAAGCCCTTATTTTCAATTTGAAGAAAAAAGAAGCAATTGCTTGATGTTATGAAAGACACAATATAGATAGGGATCTTTTTGATCTTCATCGTCCCCCATTTCTACGATTGCGCCTTACCACTTATAACCATCTTTCGTACCTCTTCCATAAGGATCTTATAGAAAAGAGAAAGAGCTGCCTCTTTGTCGAATCGTTGGCTTAGATATTCTTTGCCAATAGTAAATATTGTTTCAAGAGAGGTTTCAATTGCATGCACTTTCTTATTCGATTTTTCACGAATACCCATAGCAATTTCCTCCTGGATCCTATCAATAAGAATGGACAGAAGATTCTCGTTCTTTAAGCCATAGTCGATGAATCTTTATCTTATCGCCGCTCTATGTCTATGAAGAACTATTTGGCTGAAATCTCCTATTTCTATTTAAGATTTTAACCTTCGTCGCAAGAAACGACTTTCCAGTCCAAGTTCAATCTCCAACTTTGGTAGAAGAATACCAAGCAAAAGATGGACTAATTCAAGTAGGTCGAACCTTCGTCGATCTTGTATCTTTCCCCACTGCTTTGTAAGAGTAAGGTCGAGAAATTGATTGTAAAACCTATTTCTCTATACTCTTTATAGTAGCACTTCAGTTTTGAGTAAAAGATCTTATTATATACAAGATATAGGAAATCATCATTCGTTAACGATTTTAGGTATATCACGTAAGAATCGAATACGCCTTCAAGTTCACTCTTGATGGTTTCACGTTCAATCTTGATCTTTTCCTTGATCCGAGTCTTCTTCACTGAGTTTTCACCATACCTAAATTGATAAATTTGGTTGCTTAGTGTTCTAATCAAAGAATTCAGAATACGCTCCCCTCTATGAAATATTATGCACTCAGAAACTTTGATTATTAATACGTCATAAATCCTTTTGAAATCTGTTTTCATAGGGATCCATCCATAGTACTTAAAAGTAGCTCAAATTAGCACTATCTCACCCATCGTTCGTATGAATTCTTTTTTTTCTCTAAAGATAAAAACAAGTTGCTTTTCTCTTCCCAGCAGTTTCTTTACTTCCTTCTTATTGCGAGCTAGTAGCAATAGTGGCTATCCCCAGTGAAGTATAAGTCTAAGTCCTGCTAGACCGAGTCTCAGTGTAAGTATAGGATTCCACACCTTCCAGTCGTTATGTGACATTAGCAGATGGATCTAAGTCTCTTGTTGCGGGTGTTGGCACTACTTCCATGAGTCCTCACATGTCCTCATCATCTGTTCTTTACATGCCTTCGTTCCCTTACAATTGACTTTCTGTTAGTGAACTAACAAAGGAACTCAAGTGTCACATTCTTTCCTTCATGCTACCAAAGACCTATTTGTGCTTAGCACCCCTTACAGACATGAGATTACCCCAAGGAATGCATCTCTCTGTATAATCAATTTGCCTAGGAGAGGAGCGTAGCTGCTCGACCAACGGGGGAGGAGATGGAGACAAGTCACTCATCCGAGTCTGATTATTCGGAGTTTTTGGGTTTGTCTCCAGATCAAATCTTTCTCGGAGAAATGAAAGAAGAAGATTTTTTCAGGTAAGGGCATTGGCTATCAACCTATGAGGCCTTTCCAGTGAAACCTTGGTTCCAACGAAAATATGAACTCACCAAACTGAGAACCCATACCCATTTAGAACAAGAGACGAGAACCAATACCACTTTACGAGGAACTGCCCTACGGGCCTAATGAGGAAGACTCGAAGGCCTGGCTTTTCGATTAACTATACCATAGAAATGATCCCACTTACTAGCCTTCCTTGGTTTTCTCGAGAAAGCTCGGATTGCTAAACATGCTTAGCGGATTCACATCCCCCTAACGAGCTCTATCTACAATGCATAACTCGAGCCAGTAGCTTTAGTAATCACCAAATAGCGAAGGTACTCGGACAAGGAGCGAGATCGTCAGCTAAGGTATGTCTTCAAGACATCTATTGAAATCGGGGATTATCTCCACTAGCGAAGCTGCTAACTAACTTAATCGAGGAGCTGCAATGCCAAGGAATGAGAGGACTTACTCACCTCAACAGCACTATTGCCAGTAAACAGAAGAAGGTAGACGGCAATAGAGACTTCTTGGATTGATGGGGAACTTCCATAATGGAGCCAACTATACCTTGTTGATTGAGGAACTTCTCTTATTGAATAAAGGCCCTAATTGAGAGCGTCATTCTACACGTACTAAGTCCCGGTTGTTGGGAACCCCGCCCCTGAGGGGGGCAGGTGGTCAATTCAGTCTAATATATCGAGAGTCGGGATAAGCAGGTTCGAATCCTTACACCTTAGCTAGGTTTGGGTGACGTATACTCTTACTTAGCTTTGCATTCTATTGCGTATAAGAAGAAAGAAAGATGTAAACAAATCAAGAAGTACCTACTTTTGGATATAGATGATTGTCCTGCTCTATTCTCTTTGTTTGTTTGAATTTCGTTTGAAAAAGATTCGTATATTAAATCATTTCAAGTGTTGAAAGAAATTCCTATATTAAGCTGAGTTGATTTCACGTAACTGATTTGTTAGCTGGTAAGCTAGTCTGACGAGTAGGAAGCATAGCACGGCTGTACCAGTACTCCGTTTAGGGCCTTTAGGCTGGAGTTAGTACGGTTCAAATAGCTGTCAAAAGCTCCCTACTCGAAAGAAAAGCTACTGACTGAATTCAGGAACAAATGAGAAAGAATGCAATATGCTTAACACATGCCAGGTGAGGGTGGTAAATCCGAGTAATGACCGGATAATCTGCTTACATGGGCTGACTCCTTTTCATTTTGAAATTTATAGCCATTTTCTATTCGAGTTGAAAGACTAAGAGCATATTTCATATTTCATTTTAAGGGGGAGCTCCAGTGCGCTAGGTTACTTACGGAATAGGCACAGTTGAGGTACGGAAAAAGAAGTCAGATAGGCGGCTCTTAAGTGTCAGACTTATTGAAAAAATGCCTTCTTACCTCACATACGCACGCAATGAAATCCCCCCCATATACGCAATTATATAGAGTCTCTTGTTTGGATTCTTCTCACGAATTGGATTCGAACCAATATCAAGCTACTTTCCTTCTTAGTAAATCGTGAGTGGGTCTGTCGTCCTCCTCATTATAGTCCTCCTAGAATCAATAGCATTTCGTCGGAATACATCCTGTCTTTTCACCTTTGTAGTCCTATGCATAGTAAGTACTATAGCCCCAATCATAGCTACTAATAAAATAAGACTCGAAACTAAAAACCAGACAAAATAGTAAGTATAAAGTAAATTGCCCAATGTTTCCAAATTCGTCCAACTTCGTACCTTTCCGGCATAAACCGTATATCTCAGAGAGGTCGTATTTCTTTGGGTTGGTAGTAATGGAATGGTTTCATTATCTAAAATGAAGAACATTTCCCACCAAAAGATCAGTCCAATAATACCACTCACTGGTAAATAGCGCAATACTTCTTCGTGAATCTCCGCTATTTGAATATGGAACATCATAACAACGAATAGGAATGAAACGGCTATAGCTCCTATATAAACTACTGGGAAGATCATAGCGGAAAAGTCGAGACCTAACAAAAGAAGTAAACCTGAAGTGTCGCGAAAGACTGGGATGGGAAACAAAACGGAATGTACCGGATTTTTAGCACGTACAACCATTAAACCAGAGACCAAAGCAGGGCTCGACAAAACAGAAAGTATCATGGTACGTCGTCCTTCCCTGAAATGGAACTTTCATGCTGGAGAAAGAACTAGCATGAAAGTCGATCTATTACAACCAGCGCGGTTGTTCCTATTTCATTTTCATCTTCCAAGAAGCCTTTCTTAGAAAGCACTCACTGAGTTACTTACGGACTCTACAATCTCTCTCGACGCCAATCTTTTCTTATATGTTTTGGCCACGTCCGTTTCCGCTCCGAAGAGGAAGGTTTGGATCTTTCAATCTTATGTCGTGAGGGATGTGACCTATGTTAGGTCCATAAGAGACCGCCGCTTTGAGTGTTCTATGATTCACCTCCGAATAATGAGTAGGTAGTTCGATCCTTTTTATTCTTCTCCTCATAGTAAACTGATGGGAGGATGCAGAGCAATAGATCTTCTTACTATCTAAAGTAGAGTTTACAACTATAAGACTTCTTCTTCTTGTGTTTTTTTTTATTATGAAAGAAGAAGGTGCTGCCTCTCGTATCACTCTTCGTCGTGACATAATCCTGTTTTCTTTTTTCTTTGCCAAAATTCTTCTTATTGTTAGACTAGGAAGATCTCGGTTTTTCTCCTTCCTTCTCTTCTTCGATAAGAATAGGGATTTTAAATGATACAAATTCCTCTTCATTCTGTTGTGCTCAGCGAAGGAATTTCCTAAGCATACTTTATCGGATCCAAACTTCTTTCTTCTTCTTTCTAAGTCTTTTTTTTGCATAGAAGAACGTAACTTTTGCAAAAACCGGGATTTTAGTAGTAGGCGGCATCCCTTCTTAGTTTTGAGTAGACGGAACCATTTTGTTTTGGTTCTTCTCCACATTCTGACCGAAAAGAATTTGCCTATGATTTTTTCAACTGAGATTTTTATATAGAAAGATCTCCTTATTTCTTCACCGCGGGTTCTCGCGTCATTTTCTTTAAAAGAGATTATATCACCGTGGGAAACTTTAAAATGAGTAATGCTTACTATGGAATTATTCACACACACTTTTCGATGACTTATCAGCTGCCTTGCTTGAGGAATAGTTTCACTAAAATGGAGACGAACCGGAAGAACGTCCAATCTTGTTTCTAGATTGAGTAGAAAGGGGATATATGAAGTTCGTTCTGTTCTTCTGTGCATCTTTGTGATGGGTAAATTCCCATAAAAAAGGGACAACTTTCGTGTAGTTTGTAATTGGATGTAATTGTTAAGATTTTTTCTCGAATAAATCTTTTTCTTAATAGATCTTTTCTTGTTTCTCAATTTTCGGAGAATGCGGCGTTGTATTTTTGTAAGTTTTCTGTTCCAAACATTTCCTAGAAGTAGACGACAAGTTTTAAATCTTAATGCAGGCATTGCAAGAATTGAATCAGTCTTTTTCGCCACAGCGCCTTTCACGGGAATCGAACCCGTGTCTTGAGCCGGGCGTATGGAGTTTACAGGGTAGCCACTCTTTAGTTCAATCCTGGTAATTAAATAAGGTTCTGCAAGAAAGTAACTCACCCTCCATATATCAAACAAAGAAGAAAGAATCAGACCCAAAAGTAGTTCCACTGCTGATCGACCTAACCTTAAAACTACCTAAACCACTTTCCTAAAATTCAGATTGAAGAATCTCGCTAACACAGGGAGAATCCGGACGATGTTGCACAAGATCCCTAGAAATTACTTTTCAGAATTGAAGTTCATCTTGATCTCGTTTCTCTAGAGTCAACTCTCCGAGGTCCAGCCGATCTCTTTTTGAATTAAAAAAATCGACCAAACACTCTTCCGGATTGGTTGGAGCGCGTTCCTTTAAGTAAGGATTTTCCGCGAGTAGAACTTGGAATTCCCGAAGACAGGATTGTTTCTGCTCTCTTATCTGCAGATCCCTGTTCTCACAAGAAAGGATGATGTTATACTCTCGCTGATTGCGAGCGTTATCCAGCTCCGCTCGAACCTTAGCCCAATATTGACCGGGCTCATCTTCACATAAAAAGGGGCTAGCCGCATGTTCCAGCTGGGTGATTCTGTTCCGTAAAGACGATTCAAAACTCAGATTTGGAAGAATCTCTCTTTGGTTGGCTGGTCCCGCTCCAGGGTTCGAAGAAGGCCCTTCCTGATCCCGAGCATACGGATTAAGGTTGGATGGGCCGGGCTGATCCTCATCATTTGGTTGATGGAACCCCGGAAGCAGAACAGAAGTACCTGAAGGGCCCTGGCCCGATGGTGGATTGAAGCCACCTCCCCCCATCGAAGGCAGAAATGGTGCAACCGCCTGCGATAGTTCATCTAAAAAAAAAAGGATGGATTGCCCCCCTATTTTCAAAAAGAAAAGAAGAAGCAAATAGAAGAAAATCTTGACTAATTCTTGCTTGACTTTTTCATTTAGATTCTTTCTTATGGGAAGACTACTTCATTTTCTACTTAAGAAAGCATAAAGTCTTCTTTGGAACTCCAAAAGAAAGAAAACAATTTTCCATTTTGCAGCTTCTAACATATCGAATTTCAACTTCGAAATTGAAGCCAACTCTCCAGTTTCCACTACACTCATTAAACGGCATCCTGTCATTCTCACCTCGTTGAGCCTTTTAAAAGAAAAAGGCAGTCTTATACAGCTTGGCTCGACTCCCTTAAACCCCCCTATTCTTTTCTTGCAGAACCTGTAACTGGCCCTATACTAAAAGCGGAATCGGGAGTTCAAGTAAGCAGTTCTTACTCCGCTTTGCTACCCTTACAGTCACACCTCACAACAAGGCGGCAGCCCGGAACCTTCGCATCTACTCTCTCTTAGAGGATGAACCATGCCTTATATATCGTCAGAATATAGCGATCGAAGACAGTCCTTCGCCTATTACGAAGTCTTTTAGAAGGGCAGCGGCAGCAGTGTGGTTCCAGGTGCTGTCGCGTCATTGAGATCTGCAGGGTGGCGGGGACTTCGACTGCCTTGTATCGGGTGAAGATAAGAGGGTGGTAGGCTTAGTAGGGCTCGAACCTACAATATCACCGTTATGAGCGGTACGTTTCACCCAATTAAACTATAAGCCCTTACGGATCTTTACATGCAATTCTATAACTTCGGGAAGAGCTTAGGAAAGAGAAGGCCTTTGCCCTACACTTAAAAAAGATTTACATGACCTTCCACTTCTACTTCTTGAGCGGACCTTGCCTGAGGGTTGTTGATTCTTGGTTGATCACCCGCTAAAGCTCCTCTATCTCTCCTTTCATTCTTCCTCGAATTCATTCTAAAGAAGTTGCCTTGAGCTGGAGTTCATCCAAGGCATTTTGAAAGCACTCTACAAAGCTTTGATATACCCTTTCTGAATTGCCCCCACTTTGGATAGCAAAAATCATATCATCCGCGTAGAGTATCCAAATCAGACTCTCCCCCCAAAAAATCTTAACCAAGCGTTCCCGCTCTTGGTGAGAGTTTTCTAACCCAATATCCGGCTTGATGGATATCATAAGATCGAGTATTTCGGTTGTAAGATAATAGTGAGCTATGGCCCGCTCTCGAAGAGACATCCATTCCTCTTCAGAGAAATAGGGCGGAAAGGCTTTTTTATAGAAAGAGAGTCAGGGACGATTCTAGATAACCTTGTTCTTTCAGGATGGAATGATATAGACAATAGGTAGTTGTCGTAAGAAAGCAGGAAGGAAGAGAGGACAGGGGCGCTTTTAAATAAAGTGAGAAAGGGGCGGGTTCCACTACGAAAGGACTCTTCTTTTCTTTCTATAGGCCCTCTTTTCTTAGCCAATGATGGATAAAGAAAAGATGGTAAGGAGTCCTTTGTACCGTAGTTATTATCTTGTAATTGTATGGCTCCAACAGACAGGCATGTCATTACCAGAAAATCCTCAATACGATTGCTATTCATAACAATAGAGGTCTTGATACGCAATGTCTGGACTATAGTTAAGGTGGAACAGCACACCACCTCTCCTTCATTTGGTCCAGCAGAGCGAAATCCTGGACCTTTTTATTGATCTTCATCGAAGTTGTGAACAATCGTCATGTGAATATGAGCTCTGTCTTAGTTGTTGCAAGGACATCCGAAACGATCTTTCAGGTCACTACAGGGTTTGGCCAAGAGAGAATGGGAGCATGCTTTGTCCAAAACATATGGATGGATGTGATACATATGAATTGAAGGTCAAGCATATTCTTCCAAGTGGCCGGATTTCAGATTAAATAGGAAGAGCAGAAAAAATATTGAAAATTTTCCCGCGATGTGAAGCAGTCAGAGAAGACTCTAGTGACAAGTCCTATTTTTATTCCTCTGTAATGTAAAGGAGGTTAGCCTATCCTTCTCCGCGATGATCCGTCTTAAGTGACGAAGTTCCGCGACTCTCGCTATGACTTGCTTAAGAAAGAAACCGGGGCAGGCACGTTCGGTCATGTCTTTCGGTGGCCTAAAACTGGTTTCGTATCTTGCGTTTTTTACCGCGCTCTTCGCAAGGCAAGGTATCTGCTTCCCTGCAGCTTTCCTCTCGGATGGGGTATCCGGTTACAGTTGGTAACTGTTGGGCCCTTAGGCGCGGCTAGGGGCAGCGATCCTTTCTTGCGGAACCTCTAAGAGAAATTCTGCTTCCTTTCCTTGCTAGTCACGACAGTGGGAGAACTAGTACTTCAAATAGCTGTAATCGCTGTTCTGCTGTTCCGCTTACCAACCATTTCCCGCACCTATTGATTTAGCTTGCTTTAGGGCTTTCGTCTGACATTCCAATGGCAAAGGTTAAAGGCTAAATGTTCAATTTCTAATGACACGACACCGATTTACTAATGAATTCACTCACTCTTTTTCACATAAAAAGACTTGACGCACAATCCTCTTCCGATGACAAACAATAAGAAGTGAATTAGTATGCCGATTACGGAAAGAGATGACTTTTCGGAAAGCATGAAAAAAGACCCTCTCATTAAGTTCCCAAGCAGACTTAAGGGAGGCACCTGCCACTGACAGTTGTGGATCAAACAGTTAAGCTTAGCATCAGCAGCAAATCCAGTACTGGCAAGATTCTCATCAGTAAAGAGTAAATGTAATGGCCCGTTAGGGTGCCAGTGATCATGCCATAAGGATATCTTCTCCCCACTACCAACATTCCAGGCAAAATATTGGTACATCTCTGCCCTCAGACTTAGAAGTTTCTTCCATGCCCATGAGCTAGCAGCAGGTTTGAGGGGACCTTCAAAAACTCTTTCCTTTCAACAAATATGAGTGAACCCATTTGCACCACAAGGATTCCTCATCAGAGAACAAATGCCAAATATGTTTGCACATAGCAGCCTTATTCCACTTTTGAAGCCTTCTAAGCCCCAATCTTCTTTCGTAATTCGAACATCTGGACCCCCTCCAAAGATTGATTCATTCAGCCTTTCGGTTTGTCCATCTGTTTGTGGATGATAGGCTGAGCTGAGTTGCAAGTTAGTTCCTGTGAAAAGAAGGACTGCCAAAATCTGAGGCAGAGAAAGGGTCTTTTATCCCAATGAAATGTCCATACTTGGTCAGCCTATCAATGACCACCCACATCACAGTGTGCCCTTTTGATGAGGTAAGACCGTCAATGAAATCCATGGAGATGTCTTTCCAAGGAGTTTCAGGTACAGGTAGAGGCACGGGGTAAGGGGTCTTTTCATCTTTATTTTGCTTTCTTTTGTTGCACAACCTCCGACTTCTTTTAGACTTCCGGCTTCCCCACTTCCGCATCTGTCGTATTCGGGAAAGCTTGCTTCATGGCGGAGCATTTAGCAATGCCAGCAGCCTTTAAGGGCTGACTGTCTGGGGACAGGTTAAGGCGGGGCCTTTAGGCTTGCTTCTCATGAGATTGGGTGAGGGAATCGGAAAGGGGGAAGTGGATGGAGAGTACTTATCAGCTAGAGTGGAGAGTGAAGTCGCTATAGTGGCTAAAGTGAGTTACACGGCTTTAGCCCGGCTCTAGACGGGGTTACCACCACATCCTCTCCCGATAGACTCGAAGCTCTTCAGACTTCATAATCCGGCAGGTTCTGCAATCAAGCTAAAAAAAAAAGAAGGAGATCCGGGCACAAATCCGTATGAAAATCGTATGACTTGAGAATTGGAATAGGATGAAATCCTGATTTAGAGTTGACCTCTATAGTTCTACTACTTATAGGCGGGGACAGGATTCGAACCTGTATCTTCAGGGCATGAGCCTGATGAGTCGACCAATTACTCTACCCCGCTCCGCTTCTTTCCCTTCTCTTTTTTTCACTATTCTCCACTTAACACTGACTAAATCTCGACGAATAAATCAAAATACAAGCAACAACAACCTCCGTGAACAGACGCTTTCTCATTAGACCGTTCTAACCGAAGCCGAAGAATTTCTTTGTTTACTCAAGACGAATCAAACCCTTTCTTTTCTACGGCTACGGCTTCCTTCTCTTATGATATTGATAGTTGCCTTGCCCCGGGCGAATACGCTATGCTACCAGCAGTCTCAAAGCTAAGCGCTCCTAGGCTCGCAGGCATGGGCTAAGGGAAGATAGTTCATTTTCTTTTTTCCAAAGAATGATTCTCCAATCGTACATAATACAAAACCTATTTTTCATAGACAGTATGCCCCGATTGCGTTTAGAACAGAATTTCTTGGTACCGTTCGTTTTGCGGTTAGTGTCAAGGTGGCAATAACATCTTTTTCTTTTCTTGCAGAACCTTGCTGTCAGTCTGTGCTTGCTGTCATGCTGGCAAAAGCAGGGGCCTGTTTTACCTACTATTGGATTTGAACCAATGACTCTCGCCGTATGAAAGCGAGACTCTAACCGCTGAGTCAAGTAGGTCAAGCTGAGTCAAGTCAGAGAAAAGAGACCCCTATAAGATAAGAGAAGCGTAACCAGAGTTCCCCTTACTATACAAGAAGGGCGGAGCGCTAAGAAAGAGAAAACAACGTTCTCACTATACGAAATGAGACAGCGGCTAGCACGCTAAGATCAACCACTTAGGCAGGGGCGACAACATGGAGCCAAGTGAAGCATGGCCCGATCTAAAGAACCGAAATCCTTTTTTTGAGGGTAATCTAAAAAAGAAAGTCAAATAGAAAACGTTATGTCAAAAGAAGGATCTTCTTCTTATACTAAATTAGACTAAAGTGGAATGCATTTCTCGATATCGCTATCGAAACAGTCGGGTCTAGCTGATTCCCGAGTTGACCAATGATAGGATAGATAGGTAGGAATGGCACGACAGAGCTAGGCTTCGTTAGAAAGTTCTCATTTGAGAAGCGATTCTTTATTACATAACCTCGATCCGGTGATAGACGGCCACCATCGATCCTTGAATATCTTATATAAGATCTGACTCTAATCAGTTTGATAATGAAAGAGAAAGATCAAATTTTGACCAGTATAAAGCAAGAAGAATGTAAGCCAATTAGCAAAGATCAAGCGAACTCAGTCAACCGTACTAGACGAAAGCCTTTGAAACCTACCAGAAAGGGGCGACGAAGGAGCCTTTGTTTCTCATTTCCAAAACATCTTGAGACAGATCAGATCTTGCAATGTGAACAGCCATTTTCCGTTTTTTAGAGTACTTACTGAGGATCAGTAGCTAGGATTAATTCTACAGGTCAGACGGATGAAATCGAGAAGGTTGTGCTGAGTATTTACCCGGAGAAAGCCCCCGGTCTTTAGGATTCAATGCCCACTCTTTTTAGGTCTGTTGGGGAATCATCAAACATGATGTGTGCAAAGCTGTATCGAACTTCTTTCGAAGTGGAAAGCTGTTAAAACAGGTCAACTTGACTTTCCTTGAGCTGATCCCTAAGGTGGATAACCCGGAGATCTTTGGTTAACAAATCTAGTAACAGGATCTCTATTCTTTTCATCTTGAATCCGGAATTCTTTCATTTCGATGCCAGGGAAGACAGTTAACCAAGGTCTACCTCAAGTCCCGCCTTCGAGGCTAACATTTTGAGTTCACCTTTTGGTACCAGGAACAAGATATCTGACACTCAGCCACTCTAAACAGGATGAATTAACAGAAACAAGGGCTATTCTTCCCTCTGGGACATGCCGATCGATCATATTTCATTCCCCGATCAGCTGAACTAAACAAACTAAGCCCTAAAGCAAGACTGCACTAAAGCTTCAAGTTCAAGGCAAGCTAACTCAAGGTTATTTAATATCTGGTAAGAGGCAGCTCGAAGAGGGAATAAGTCAAAAATCCAAAAGCTCTGTTCAAAACAGCAGGTTGGAGATTCTATTACTGGTCCGGGATGGTCCGTTCTATATAAAGAAAGAAAGTAGGCTCCAAACCACCGTAAATAGCATCTCAGGCTAAGACTCCTCATCTTCAGCAGTCCACAAAGATTCCTGTTCTTCGGCAGCCCAACCAGAATCGCTATTATTGGCTTTGGCTTTTTCTAGCTGTGCCCCGATCTTGGCCTATTTTTTATCAAAGGCCCTCCTAGTTTCCTCTTTTTTACGCTCATATTATTGCTTATGATTCAGGCGCTGCCCACTCATCGTCAGTATCCGAATGAGAGCTAGGTTGAACCCATTCTTCTCGGACTATATCCCACTTCAATCCTACTAGAGTTGAGGGATATTCAATGAACCTAGTGTTCTTAGGAGAAAAGATGGATTCTTCATCTGGATCTCCCGAACTTTTTAAATCACTTTGATTGTTGGGTACAGATTCAGTTGGAAGGCCCGAACTTTCTGGTGGTTTGACCTGTTGAGGGCGCTACTTGGAAAGCATTCTCTGCAGCCTGCTTAGCTTTCCACCTCGCTTCCTGTTTTGCATACGAAGCTAGTCTTTCTTTCCACGGGAATTCTTGGATCCACCTATTGTGATCATCGGAATTAGTAGAGCTACTAGAATTAGATCCTTGTCTTAGATAATAGGGTTGACTTTGGTCCCACAGCTAAAGAAAGAGAATCTTTGGAACCAAGGGTTCTCTTCCTCCATCACTAAGTGAAAGAGAACAAGACTTTCAAGTAACCCCAAAGAAAATAGATTGGATTTCATTCCTTGATGCTGATCCCTTTTCTTTCAGAACCTCCTCGCTGAATCTCTTTCTAAAGGAAGAACTAGGAAGTCGAGCAAGGGAATCAGGAAAGGCAGAACGTAAGAAAGTAAGTCAAGCAGAAAAAGAATAACAGTAATCAAGGAATAAAGGGACGAAGGTAATATCTCCATAGACGCAATAAGGTAATCAATCACTGCTACTGCTAATACCATTGCTATACCACTAATGCAGTCTATTTGGCTCATGGGTTCTCGGAGACTCTGTAGAGGGTAGCAGCTAAGACGATTCCTAGCAGCCGATTCGAGTATTAGGAATGAAGAGCCTAGATTCAGTAAATCAGGTAGTTGAAATCAAGGAAAGCCCCGGAGATGATTCCCAAGAAATGCAGCAAAGTAAGTCGTCTTTGGTTTGGAGCTTTCTCTCTTTCAGTCGCCCCTGGTGTAAAGGAATCATGGTTTGGTTCCGGTAGCCTCATATCTCCGGAAGGTGGGTCAATGGACATTAGATACGTGATCACATTTGTGCTTTTGGTGAATCGCCTGCACTCTCTATCTTTCTATTATAAGTTTCTCCTTCCGCCGGAGCGGCTTTCAGCCTTGAACTCCCTTTTCCACTCGCGTAGTAAAAACAAGTAGTGCGCTCGAAGGGAAGAGGTCAACCCTTCCAAGGTAAATCGATGCTTCTTTGCTAGGCACAGTAGATCGGTAGGGGAAGACAGCATATAAGTAAGTAGCTCGCTAAGGAGACCCAAGTGAGCTTTTGCTCTTAACTGAACACAAACCCAATATCGAAGAAGAATAGAGAAGAAAGGCATCTTATCTAAGTTCCTAATGAAGATGAAGGGTCACTGGCATAACAACTCCTGCGTAGCATCGGCCTCCCTTGTGATTTCAATTGGTTGGAATATGCACTACAACTAGAATTTCGAATAATACAGAACCCGGGATTGATAGAAATCGCCTTGAGGCATTGTTAGCCATCGCTTTTAATGAAGGGCATCGTCGGAAGGGCCTTTAATGTTTGAAGGCAGGAACTCTTCTTTTACTGAGCAAAGCAGCTCCAGTAACGATGAAAAGCTGTATGAACTCTCGATCGAGCTCCTTTTCTTTTCTAGGATTTCCCAGCAGCTCTCCAAGGTTAAAAGCCCTTGGTGCCGTCCCAAGATCTACATAGCGACTGTCTTCCCTAACTTGATCCTTTGTTCCCGAGACTTGGTTTAGAGATGAATCAACTTCTCTTATGACAGCTTGGATTGACCTCATAGAGGTTTTGCAAAACCAACTGACACACGCTAACCGGTTCTCCTGCCAAGAATAGGGATTGTACCTAGCCAAGCTACCTGCTCGCTAACTACCTACGCTACTCCACGACTGGGACTGACTACTATATAGGAAAAAGAAGACAGAAAATAAACAAAGTGGCGTACTGCCGCCCATGGAATCGGAAAAGGGCACCTCTGATTTCTTGATCAAAGAGCTAGTCTCGTTTAGGACGAATGAGATAGACGCTTTTCTGCTAAAATTTCCATTGAATGATCTACTGCTCGTGGATAGTTGGAACAGCCAAACCTTTCTTTTAAGAAAGTGCGAGGTGGTCTTACGAGCCTATGCCCTAGCAATTGGTGTGCTTTAGAAATTCCAGGCTTCAATGGCTACGCGACGCTTAACGCAACCTAACTACTATTACTATGAGTTATGATTGGACTTCACGCTAACATGCCAAACTCATACCTTTCTACCCGCGCCACAGCTCACTAAAAGCTTCTAATTGTTGATATAGCGGAGTGGGGGATCGAAACGACAGGCCATTGGGAGAGGGCTTTGCCTTAGCTTTTATTCAACGACGCCTACCATACTTGTTAGAAGTACGATCTTATCCACTGGAAAAAGTAGTTGCCCCTTCGACTTGAAAGGCGGTTCCTCTCTTATAGATGGGTGAATCTCCTCCTTGTTTTTGAATAAGAATTGTATCCGGGATGGATTGAATGGGTAATCCTAATCTTTGATATCAGAAAAGAAAGAAGATCTCCAACGGAAGCCACTTATTCCCTGTTGGAATCTGGTGAACCCGCCTTCTTTAAGATCAGAATGGAGATCGACTTAGAGTGCAGTCTTGTTGTGGGGATCAGCAAAGCATCATCCCCATTCCAACCAAGCTACAGGATCCACCAATCTCTTACTTATCTGGCACACCGGTAGAGACCCCAACGGGCGGGTAGGTTGGATATCTTGCTTTCAACAACAGAAGGGGTTGCCTATAGCTTATACTCTTCGGAGAGACATCTCTTTCCGGTTCGGGCCTATGGGCAGGCATCCTGGAATGGATTTCCGTAACCAAGGTAGTTAACAAGCTCAGCTCGAGCTAAGTAGAGGTCTTCCCCGGAGCTTTATGAACTTGTTTCGGATAGCCCTTCTTATTAGGTTTCCAGGGGTGCGTATAATTCCGAGAAATCTCTTCCAAAAGCTAAGGTCAAGTCATCGTAAATAAAGAAATCCCTCCTTTGGCGGGCTTAATTCCAAGGGCAATTAACGGGTGGGACTTTAACAGCTATATGAGCGTCTACTTTTCGACTTCTCGATTTAGTAGAACGAGTCGGAGCGGGTGAGATTCTTTAGTCTTTTTCCCTTGATGAGGAAGATGCCTTTTCTAAGCTTGAATCGTTAACAACGGGTCGGAAAGCCGCTTTTCATTCAACAAGTTCGGGAAAACGTGACGCCCGGGCCGGTAGCTTCCTTTCTTAATGCAAGAGGTCAGTAGAAGTTGCCGTATCCAATCCTCGTACGGAGGGAGCTCTCCTAATCTCTGGTGCAGCAGCAGGGACGCTAACAACTGAAGTAGGGGAAGTAGGCCAGTCAAGCATAGTCCCTCTTCCAAGAAAGAAGGTTCGGTTGGTATTTCATCAGAGCTGGGATCTCTCCGAGGAACGAGGGGTAGCAGCGAAGCGAGGAACAGAATCCTTCCTTAACCTTAAGGGAGTAGATCGATAATAAGCTTGAAAGAAGGAAACTCGTCTTAATACGCGGGATCAGTCAATTAGACTTTCCCGGGTTCAATAGAATGATTAAATTAGGGCATCATACCAATGGAAAAACCAAGGGCAGTAGCCAAGCTCTTTCTTTTCTTTTTCTTAAGAGCAGTCGAACCGGAGTCCCTTTCTCTATCTACGGGGAAGGCGCGAGCGTCAGTGTCACGAGAGGAGCGAAGCCACTTGACCAACGGTAGAGGAGTATTCCATCAATTAAGAAAAGGAGTTTGAACAAGGGAGCATAGAGTACAAGGGAAGCTCCGAACGCTTTGACTAGGTCAGTTGGATATATCCTCAGGGAAGTAGGGCGTGGCTCTGCAAGACCATTGGCTCAGTGACTTTTCGGATACGGCGTAGCTGGTTTTCACTTTCAGTGAGTCAAATGTCACCTCTGTTTGGAAAGACATTCACTTATAGCGGGTAAGTTGGATAGGTTCTTTGCCTAAGTCCAGTTCTAGGCCTTTCATTGACTGTCATTGTTGTGGTAATGCGTTCTAACATTTCTTCCTCAACGACCAGTAATCTTAGTTGAGACGATAGCTTGTGATCAAAGGAGGACAAGAAGACCAGCTCGTAGGAAGACAAGCTCGTTGGAAGTACGGGACGGACTCGTATTCTAGGGCAAACTCGTCCTAAAGCCAAGGACCGGGTGAGGATGGAACTCTCAAGGCGACATCTGAGATGAGAAGAAACAAAGCGCTAACAACGGATAAGCATGGCACCAGGCATCGACTCATCCCGTCTCGATTACTAGTGAGACGAAATGGACTTAATCTTGTGAGACCTATCGTAGAAAATTCCCGAGACCATTGATTAGAATGTTCCTGAGGCGGGCAGGCAAGGAGATTACTTAGCGCATTGACTAATTCAATTTTGACTAGCCTAAAATGCGGTTTGTCTCTCCACTACTTGATGTAGGGTTATCAGAGTTTATCAGCATAATAGAAAGAATCAGCTATTGGGTAGGCATTCCTAGCAGCAAGATAGGTTGTCTTTGCTCCGCTCCTGGGTCATACCCTAAAGAAAGGTGCCCCGACAAGATCAATATTGAGTACCAAAACTGGGATGACCAATCGATAGATAGGTGGGAATATCTTTTCTATCTATGGTAGAGCCCATTTGAGGATCGAGACGACGTGACAGACTATTGACAACATGTTTCAT
Organism: Erythroxylum oxycarpum; assembly: GCA_025629785.1. Taxonomy (NCBI): domain Eukaryota; kingdom Viridiplantae; phylum Streptophyta; class Magnoliopsida; order Malpighiales; family Erythroxylaceae; genus Erythroxylum; species Erythroxylum oxycarpum. Next base: position 7,842 of record JAOTAZ010088224.1, on the reverse strand, counting down.
AGGCATTGACTTGGAAGTGGGAATCAAAACCTTGTGGTACGGTACTCCACCTTTCGGGGTTATATCCCATACGAAGAAGACCAAAATCCATACCTGGGTCGGGAACCCCCAAATAGATTGAATCTTGATGAGTCGAAATTGCGTTTGTTTTAAGGCCGGATCGAGACATCTTTCGAGCCCGGGGACTGCCTGTGAAAAACGGAGTTTTGATGCATTAAAGAATGCCTCTGGAAACAGCCCATATAGTTTACCTGCTCGCCTACTACGGTTAAGGCAAATGTTTCTGTCGAAAGGCAAACAATGTGGGTAGTACGATTCTTCCTTCTTCCCTTTGTAAGAAAGAAGCTTGACTTTCTTAGATGCTTGGCCGTATAGAAGATGGATAAGCATGATTTCATTCCTTAATATATCAGAATATGTCTGAGCAGACACAAGAGGTCACGAAGAGCTAGGGGAAAGGATCGATGTGAATTGGCTTTTCAAACAGGCCAAAGGCTCCTAATGCTAAAGTCAGCCTATTATATATCTCAAGAGTAAGCACATCCAATTTCAGAGAAAGAAAAAGGCTCACTCTGGAGATCTTGTTGGAGTGCCCATTGATCCAATTAAGGCCTAAAGAACCACTTGTTCTTTAGCTGTCCATTCTCTAAGGATTACAGAAGAGAAACCAGTCTCAGTCCCTCTTTCTTTTCTTGCTTTCGAGGTAATAGGTTCTAAGTTTGAAAGCCCCCCTGATTTCTAACATTTTTGTGACTTAGCCTTGCACGACTCCTGCGCTTGGAAAGGTCGTCTCCAAAAGAATGGGAACACACTACACTTTAGTCAACCTATCCTTCATCCGTAGCAGACCTTACTGCCTACACTCTATTTGCCGAGGGTTCCAACTTCATCCGAAACTGGCTTCGGACCGTAACTCGCTAATCCGAGGAAGCGAAAGAAGACATGCTTTGCCTGACCTTTGACGGTTGTTTATAAAGAAGAATCGGAATCAGCTTAGTTGTCAGTTGTGGAAGAATCATCAGCAGCTGCGGAAGAGAAGTGCGGAGTTCTTGCCTCAGAAGAAGAAGAAGAGTCAGGCTAGCTCGCTTTCAATGGGGAATCCTCTAAATGGGGGCTCTTCCCTTCCTTTCAAGCTGTTTAGGTGGAGAGATGGAAAGTGTCGAAAAGGAGGACTGAGGGGCGTAGTTAGTCGTTGGGAGAGGGACTAGTCTGACTTAGCGTCACTGCCTCAACTGCTGACTTAGCCGAGGTGCTTCAGAGCAACCTACTTACTTGTAATTAGGAATCAACCGAAACAAAGAGGAGAGGTAGCGGGGAGATGCACCTACTCTGACTTGACTTACTTGCTTCGGAGCTGACTCACCCGACAAATGCTACTAATCCGATAGCTGACATGGTTCCGGGCTACCTTTCTCAACCGATTTAGCTACCTGAACCCGCTACCCGCATTCCGGGTCTTCTTCTCAAAGAAAAGGCTATCCCTATACAACTCCCTCTACTTTAGAGTAAGTTGTCCGCTCTCTAGTTTGGTATTAGTAAGAAAATTCAGACTGCTTTACTTAGCTGCCCCTCGTTGTTCGTTCCACTGTGCGTCAGGTAGGACCTCTAAAGGTGGCCTGCTTAACTGCCCAGATGTTTTACCTCCCGTACCGTCAATGGTATTCACAATGGCACTTTTTAGAATCATTTTTCATTCACGAAGTTCCTGCCTGGAATTACTAAAACAGTAATGAATGCAGTTGCGACAAATACGGCTATCGAGCTACGAATAAGCAATAGTTGGGGGTATCGACTAGGCTACGTACGCAGTTCCGAACCCGGAAGCAAGCTTCCTAAAGTTCTCAAATCCCCCATTTCTGATTGATGCTTTGGCCTTAGCCTGCCAATTACTTGCGAGAAAAGCCCCATTTCAGATTGACATTGACGGTACGGCCGGTTCTGTTTGAAAGCCCTTCTTTTTAAACAAGCGAGAAGCATTCAGCTTTCAACCCCTTGCATCGTAGCCTCTCATTTCCTCTCCCGGTGGCTGAGCTAGAAAAAATGAACCTTCTTTGCTCTTTAGTACCCTTGACGCGCATCTATTCATCTATTCATTGAATTTACATCTGATCTACTGATTTCCATTTACTAGCTTCCAAAGCAAGAACTTAAACTCTTTGGACTTATCCATTCGATATTACACATCGAAAAACCAAGCTTTCTACTTGAACTTCGAAATAGCATAATGGTGGGCCCCCAATCAATAGGTGGAAATAGTCTAAGTAGGACCCGAGAAAGCACACGCTAAGCTTTTACCAAGGCCATATCTCCATAAGCATCCAAAACAGCCTACTCATTGGTAGTGAAAAAGCAAGAACATAGATATGTTTACGAAGCAAGTATCCAAGAGCTACTCGCCACAAGACATTCTCACCTTTCAGCGAGAGAAAGAAAGAGAAGATCTTAAGAAACCGCATAGATGAAATGGAACAATAAATGAAGAAAACCTTCACGGATAAAGAAGAATGAAAGCCCTTGAAAAGAAGCTCGAAAAAAAGCCGGAAAGCAGTAAATGAAGCTTAGATCACCTAACCTAAAAAAAATCTTTGTGCATCTTTTGAAAAAGAACCTAAATCTAAGACTAGCCATCAATCATCCAACTTAACTATTCAGAAAAGAGAAATGAATTAGAGAACTCAGTGAGTGAAAGAATACGGCGATCAAAAAGAGTTACATAAAAGACCGGTACCATACATAGAGCCCATCATGCAAAAGCTAACGACCGAAAGTAGGATATAAGGCCGATCCCACAAGTCATCCCATTAGGTTAAAAGCCAGAGAAAAGAATTTGATCTATGGATTAGCAACTTCCCTTGTCGCCATGTACCAGTAGAAGATTCGCATAAGCAAATAATCGTATAGAATCAATATGAATCCATGCGTCGAAATAATCCTTCTTCCTCCGTCTTTCCAAACACAGTCTTTGTTGGACACCTGTTCAACACGTACACAGCACAAGCAAGGCCTTCTGCCCCACTAAGGAGGAGATCAAATAGGTCCTTCCACAATAACTACTAAGAGGAATCAATCAATCGCCGCAGCTCTCCCGGCGCAAAGGAAAAAGAAAAGAAGAATAAGGATACGTCACACTAGACATGAGTCAACCTTACAGCTCCCCTACGGATATTGCCCTATCAAAGAAAAGGTCAAACCAGCAGTACATTACTGCTATCTGAATTAGAACCCTGTCGTTCTATTCTATCTGTTAAGATATGAATGAGACTACCTTTTCGGGATAAAGAGAAAAAGAGAAATTCTATTGATTTCCCCGGCATTAAGTGTTGGGTGAAGACATTCTCTTTCGGGTTAGACTGTGTGTGGGAACTGTAGAAATGATCTGCCTTGGTACAGAGAAAGGAACTCACTTTCTATGCGGGCGGGTTGGTTAAGAAATGAGATGCCCCGTACTGAGCTGTGGTTCTAGCGATTAGTTGGATTCCTCACTAAAAGATTGATGACTTGACTTTGCTGCTCTGATAGCAAGCGCTTTTCATTCAGCTAATGATTCCCGGTTCCTCTTCGCTTTATGCTATGCTCTTAAAGTGAAAAGTCAGCGGTCAAAATGCTACTATTGAATCGGATGATGTGGTACTTGATGTAGCTGAAGAGCCCGCTTTCTCCTTAGAAATAGAAATCGAAAGGAGAATACTGTTCACTAGCAAACAGCACCCGAATGGGAGAAAGAGCGTATAAGGAGAGCAAGGTATAACACGTATACCTTATAGACTATTCACCTCAGAGATGGAGAAGGGAAGCGAGTCAGAGCAGGGAAAGAATATGCCAACCTTCTACAAGCAGGCTAAGACAAGTAGAACTGGGCTCACTGGTAGCACTATTACCAAGTAAGGCAGCTGGTCCGAACCGATTACTCAACGAAATTCGGCACGAAAGAAGGTTGCCCCGTAAATTGGACGCAAGTCTTTCAATCACTCCCGAGACGCAGATCAAAGAAGAAAGCAAAAGCATGGGCATTCCTATTACACTCGAGAAAGACTCGATACCTACTGTTGACAGACCTACTACTATTTACAGGTTTACTGTTGAGAGGAGAAGAAAAAGGTAGGCCTACTAAAAGAAAAGGACGATTCCTGCTTCAGTCGATCAGAAAGACAGCCATGGAGTAGTCTAGTCTTAATCTATTCCGATTCAAGTAGAGCTTTTGCTATATAAAGCTAGATTTCCTTCTTAGGAACTGCCATAAAGTCCTTAGCCAAAACAACTATTGATTGATTCGCTCTCGTCCTTCCTTCTCTATCTGATCCATAGGCCTTTCAAAGCCCCAAAACCACACTTCATTACAAGAATGGTAATCGACTAAGCCAGCTTCCCGTTCTGCACCAATGCTTGAAGAGGATCCCTGCCCTTTAGCAAGATTTCTCCAATCGTTTGAGATGGCCTACCCTTCTTCAGCTCAATCCGTTGCTTGTTGCAAGAAAACTTGAGTTAGTTAGCGCAACGGTGCCGAAAAATCGTGTAATAGAAAAGGGAACAGGTCTTGAAAAGAAAGATCATGTAAACTGCTCACCCGGGCAAAAAGGATATGAAACAACTCGATCTGCTCGAACTAGGTCTTGAACTGGTGGAACGGAATATGAAATAGACACCCTTTATAAGCCCGCCAGTAGCAAGCTCCGTTTTCCTTTCACTTGGCACGAGACACCGTACGCTAGACAGAAGAACACAAGATTTGTGAATGAATTGAACATATTGACATTTCCACATTAGACTGATTCAATGGAGAAAGCAATGCCCTTGAGGAGAGCACTTCCAGCTGTGAAGATAGACTACTCACATATATTCTATTCTTTTTGAGTCTTTCAGAGAGGAATGTGATTCAACAAGCAATTCGTTCATACTCTTTCCTTTTCGCATATGATGATGCTCTGTCTCTTTGGATTGAGATGCAAATAACTTCCCTCTCCATAGTAGGATTCTCTATGCCCATACCTCTGACGAACCGAACCAAGCAGTCTGATCATCCTTGTACGTCCCCCTCTTCTGTCAACCGTTGAAAGAGCATAACCCAGAACCCAGAAATGAACCATGAGATCCAAGGTTCCCAGGAAAGAGGGAAGGTTAAGCAGACCATAGGAGGAGCCTGTCCTGATGAAGTCAATCAGAGAGGACGGTTAGATGGTTGTTCGCTTGTGTCCTTTTCTTCCTTCCCCACCTCCTTCGCGCAACTCCTCGCGTAAGGGCTTCGCTCGAATGTCGTTCCCAGGGCCTTCTTAAATAGGTATGCTCCCATCCTTCCAAAAGAAGAGAGCTATAACCAGCTTCAGAATAAGAATCTTCAACAGAGATCCTTCCTTCAGTTTAGCAATCAATTAGATCCCGACTGCCTTAGCCTTGATGAAGCATGGCTTGCCGTTTGATGCTACTCTTGGGAACATTGATACATCGACTTTCAAGCATCTCGTAGTTGAGCGGTACTGCCATCAACAGTACCAACATGGACAAGGACTGCGATAGAACGAGAGTCGAACTCGCATGTCTCTCTTTTCCTCTTAGTTAGGAAAGAAAGTCATTCATTTTCTTTCAGTCTTGGGTGAGCTGCCGTGGGTGTGTCACCCTTTCAATTCGATATCTTCTTGTAAGCATTGAAAGCCTTCAAGTCTTCGCTTTATTGCTCCGTTTGTTCATCAGCTTCCTACTTCTTACACCTTATTTTCAATCAATTGTATCCGTCCATCGTTAAGGACAGTAAGGATTGCACCATTTTTCAAGTGAATGGGTGAGTCCCCTGGCGCTATTGGTGTGATTATTAGATCTTTTTTTAATTGTTTTTCTATTAGTTCGATGAAGTTCGGTACATTAAAGTGTTGGGATTGGCCTTTAAAGATAGGTATGAGTGCTTCTTTAAGCAATAGGAGCTTAAGAATGATTTTCTCCCCGTAAATGAAGGGAAGTAGCCCTAAAAGAACTTGATCTACCATACTCTTTTGCTTAAAAAGCAAGCAAGAAAAGGCCAGCGGCGGAAGACTGATCAATTCTTTTATAACTGCTTTCTCCTCTAAGGCACGTGAAAGTCGACCCTTTCTATCGTATCATGCCACGTGACGTCTGATCTTGGTGGACCTACTACGAAAGAAGTTCAGCCTTACCTGATACAATCTACCGCGAATCCCCGAGCCGACTACAATACCGCCCAAACGGATTATTTACTCTATCTCTGTTGAAAACCACCATCCTTTCCCAAAGATTCGTTCCGTGTGCATAGACTTCATCTTTCCTTAGGTTCTTTTCTTGCCTATTGACTGAGAAAGGACGGGCTGGCTACCTATCTGAAAGCCGGGTATCCTTCTTTTATCCTTTCTACTTCTGTTACAGTAGCTATAGTTGTAATGGCAATTACAAGGTTATGCAGGTCTCCTTCCAGTCCCTGTCTCCCTCACTAGCTCTGGGTACCCGAGGATCATTCCTTTCATCGTCAGATGATTTACGCTCATGATCCAAAGGCAGATCGTCTTGTCAAGGTTTACTTGTCGTTCTTTACCAAAAAAAAATGAATTAAAGTGGCAAAGCCGATAAGTTCTTCAACGTTTAAGTCAATCGTTGAACCTTGGAGCGATCCTGTATCGGTTCAGGAAACAGTCGGGAACTTGAAAGTTTCCCTTCCTGCTCTCCATATACAATATTGGCAACCTTTAGGGAAATATATAAGAATATAGAATAGAATATCTCTTTTATAATCAAGAAAATGAAGTACTCCGACACCCTTGAAATATGACATACCTATAAGGCCCGGACTCACTGAAGGATGACTTCTACTTCTGACCATAAGTAAGGTCAAATTAGTCTGACTGTCGAGTGAGAATTGGTAGGGCTAAGGGCTAGGAGGAAAAGTCTCAAACCTAAACTACCTGGTCCAGACAGGAACTTCCTGAACCCACCAGATCAGAGTCATCGTCGGCGCCTTCCGCCTTGGAACAACGCGAGGATGAACTAATCCAAGCGTCTTTAAAAGAAAGAAAGGGAGAGCTAGGAGATGGACAAACCATCTCCGAAGTTCGTCACGGAGTGGAAGATGACTTGCAAGCCCTCGAAGACAAGTAGGAGCAAAAGAAGTTCCCTGATTGGAGTGGGGGTTTCCATAAATAGAACGGCTGTGACTGCTCATAAAGCCAATCCCCAAGGCTCGGGTTTTGACTTCTTAATAGAAACTGTGAACACGCGGTAACGGTAACACCACATAGTAGGGCGCCTGCTTAGACTAGACTTATTTAGCAATTCACTCTTTCTTTGACTTGACGAACTGAACAGGAAGGTTCAAGGCTACATTGCCGAGGGTAATTACTGAAAGGCCTTCTTTCCGGTCCGCACTTTCCCTAAGGAATTACTGCTTGATTCTCCCCTAGCTACAATGCGTCATTGTAAGATCACCGACGAGCTACAAAACGAGTGCTAAGTACCTAAGGCGCGTTAGCGGCCGAACCCTTTGCCAGAGACGGGGTGGAAGAGCCCGAAGTAAAGTAACTCGTTGATCACAGGAAAAAAGCACTCTGATTCAACCTTCTTTTTATGCATCCCCATAGCGTGGCTATTACCCTTTCTTCGCGCAAGTCCTTGATTTTCGAGTGGAAGGGCAGCCTCTCAAACCTCGCCCTTAGGGGTTTCAACCTTTTTCATCTTCAAGCAATCAATCTCTATCTTCAAAAAAAGAAAAGATGGGCGCGAAGCGTATAGGAAAGATCATATCTTCTTGGGAAGGACTTTCTCTCGGCCAAGCTCCATTTAGAGTGGTCCCATTGAGTATGCCATAGAATGAGGTAGAAGGCACAACGCCCCATTGGACCAGCGAAT
>JAOTAZ010088161.1:0-11857 GCA_025629785.1 Erythroxylum oxycarpum | reverse complement strand
TTGTCGAAGAATCCAATTCAACACTCCAGAGTCAAACATATCGAAGTAAGACACCATTTCTTACGAGACTACGTTCAAAGGAAGATCGTGAGTCTTGAGTTTGTTGAAACGAGTTTTCAATGGGCAGATATCTTTATTAAGCCATTAAGTGTAGAACGGTTGATGGAAATTAGACGGAACCTTAACATGGTTATGCTATGTGACCAACCGTCTGACACGTCACAACCCAGTTAAAAAGGTCGCAGGAGTTAACGACGTCAGTAAAAGTAAGTTACAGATGGTAACTTCTGGGAGAAGAAAATTTTGGAGGGAAAAATTGTCATAGTCTTGGAAACTTCACCTATTCTATAATTCTCTTGATATGCCCCAGTATCGATCTTTGAAGAAACCTCAATAAAACTTTTCATTACTCTGATCTCTTAACCTCAGTAAGCGACCTGCCTTAGAAGAAGAAATTTGTGCAATCAGTTCCTTACCAACCGTAGTAGCAAATGGAGCAGGCAATGATATACGGAAGACTTGCTGATTTTGAGTCCTTGAAGAGGGACGACATGGACATTGAACCAGAAATAATTGCAGTAGGGTGGAGGAAGTTCTTTGAAGCTCGAGAGACCGTCTATCAGAACGAAGTGTATGATTTCTGCAAGAATATGTGTATGGTGGATAATACCATTGTATCAACTGTAGATAGGGTGTCTATCATAGTGACAATGGAATCGATTGAAAAGGCCGCTAAGTGTCCATCTGCCGGAGAAAAGCTCACAAGCAAAGCTAGATGGATGAAGAAGTTCACTGTGCAAGAAAATGAAGTTAATCGACAGTTGTATGGAAGCAACGACCCAAGTAAGAGGAAGGCCTCAAGTTTGGTGTCGAAGGCTAGGGTCTTACATGCAATCGTCTTCAATTGTATTCTACCAAGAGCAGGACAAGGAATTTGGTGATGACGTTGGATGAACAATGCCTATTTTATCTATTGAATCGCCAAGCCGTTGATCTACCATTTTTTATTTTTCATTATATGGTCAAGGCGATGAAAGATTCAAACAGTTACCCATATGGAATGTTGCTGACAAGGATATTCAAAAATTCTGGAGTCCTTCTGGATAATGGAATCAGAAGTAAGTAGAATGTCAAGAGCTTTATCAATTCCGCAACAATTGGTAAAATGAGTTTGAAGAATCTGGACAGAGAAGAAGCAGATTCTGAGAATACAGCAAGAACTGAGGGGGAGATTGCCAAGAAGAGAACTCCCAGAAGAAGTTCTAAATCTCAATCCAGTAAGAAAATGCGCATAACTGGAGAAAAGAAATCATCAGATGATGTAGTGAAAGATTCGATGATTTCCCGAAGAGAAGGTAGTCGGGTACGGATTATAAAAGAAGGTTCATTAAAGAGAAAAGGGGAGACATTTTTGAGTGAAATACCGAAACAAGGAAAAAGGTCAACTAGAGTTCAAACCTTACGACAACAAGCGGAGAAGAAATCGAAAGAGCTGAACCGTGTCGAAGACTCTGAGTCAAGAGCATCTCAGCCTACAAGGTCTTTAGTCTCTATATTAAGGGAAGACACAACCAAAATGGCTAGAGAGACTGAGATTAAAAGAAAATTAGAGTTTAAGAAGAAGAAACCGTAATCTGAACAGACTCCAAGACTGATTGAAGATGGCAAGAAGCAGAAAATCAGTCAGAGTAAAAGTACTCCCACTGCTGTTCAGAAGAAGAAAACAGTAGAACGTTGTCTAGTACAGATCAATACTTCTCGACCTTTGAGGAAAGATGATTTGAGAATCAAGGTTATTGAATAAGCTCAACCTGTAAGGAGTAGCAACTCAATAATCATCAAAGAAACCCCAAAAAGTTAGTAAAAGTTCAATGATAACCAATTCTGGTGTATAGTAGTACAATGCATCTGTTGAATAATGATGAGAAGAGTATATATGAGTTTCTAAGAGATCAAGGAAGCAAACCGTACCCTACTCAGATGACAAAACAAAGGTACACTATTCTCCCGATCATAAAGAGAATTATGATAAAGGTTATACCTGACCTCAACCGAAGCTTTACATTGTTCGCAATGATGATAAGGGGAAGAAAAAACTTTACCTAGAGGGGGTAACAAGTGATCTTTCAAAAGATCAAATTGAAGCTGAAGTGCAACGCATAGATGAAGCATGCTATGCAGCACAAACGATGACGAGAACTTTCATTTCCCATCATATTTCACAAGATTTAGGAAGTAGTGGTAGTCAACCTACAATCAATAAACCTTGTCTAGTGGGTGGAAAACTTACAAAAGGAAAGTGCAGATCTGTAAGGATTGAAAATATTATTTATGTATCTGAGACCCTTGTGGATTTGATTTTGCGCATTAGGCCACTATGTACTCTATCTTTAATTAGAGAAGTTCTACACTTGCTTGGAAGACAAGTCCTGCGACTACCTATTCCTGATGATGTCAACTTTCTAGAGCCAAACCTATCTGTTCAACCTACTGTCATTGTTATAAGAGAAACACGTGTTTTATCTTCAGATGCGTATAGCACTACAATTGCATTTGAAGACGAACAACAGAAGGATGATGATCGACCTACTTCATCAAGTGACTCACGAGAGGACATAGTTAAACTATGGAAAGACTTCAAGTCACTCAGCAGAGAAGTAAAGGAGATAAAGGACATGATGACATAAATATTGAAACATCTTCGGTCATAATCATTTTTTATCAATAAAAAATAGGGGGAGAAGTGAGAAAGGAACACGAAGAAGAAATTCAAAAGAAAAAGATAGGGGGAGGAAGAGTGAAGAAGAAAATGAAGAACAAGTAGAATGAAGAGAAGAAAAGAAGATCTGTTCTTAGTTCTGTTTTTCATAGTGTATACATAGTGTATATAATCTGAACCTATCTTTCTTACTAATATGATTATTTGTTATCATAAAAAAGGAGGAGATTGTTAAGTCAAAATGACTTTACGTAAATGATTTTGATGAAGAACAAATAATAATGAAAAGAATAAAGTAAGACGAAAGGAGCAAAGCTAAAAAAATCAGACGGAAGGAAAACAGACGATGTAAAAGGCAGACGATAGCGCTGAACTAGAAAACGCTGACGAAAGTGCTAATACAAAAGGCAGAGGGAAGCGCTAAGACAAAAAGCAGAGGGAAGCGCTAAGACAAAAAGCAGACGGAAGCAGATGAAAGCCAGAAGATACAAAAGACAGAAGAAAATCAGACGCAAGGCGTGAAGATAATTCGGAATCAAAGAATACTTCTAACGTTTTCATAGATAGTGAAATCTAAGAAAGATATATGAGGATTGGACGTAGCCCACGGTTTGGGGTAAACCAGGATAAATCTGTCGTGTCAACATCTCTCAAGTCTCAACCCTTAACTCTCTTAACTTTAAATTTTTTATTTTACTATTTTTATACGAGAATTTCGAAAACATTTTATTACATTGATTTTCAGTAGTTTTGTAAGAAAAAAAACAAGTTTCTTTTAATGAAATCATTTACAAGGGGATCAACAAAGAAGAATAGACAATTCAACCCCACTTCTTATGCATTTATATATCATAAGAGACGTCATAAGTATTACTCAGCTTCCAGGAAAGCAGATGAACAATATCTAAAACTCTATGCAAAATCAAAACACTTCAACTTCTTTTTTCTGGCTAATTCTATGAGCACGGTCCTGTGCTTGCAAATCGTTTTCCGTTTCATTTTTTATTTCCGCCTTGCGTCTCATTTCCGCTTCTCCTTCCATCTGTCTTTTTATAGTCTGACTATTGCTTTCTACTTCCATCTGATTTGTACTTGTTCCTTTTGTCTCATATGCTTTTGCTTTCGTCTTACTTTCTTCTTTCATGATTATTTATTCTTCATCATAATCATTTACGTTAAGTCATTTTGACTTAACAGTTATTGAAATTTATTTTTACTACTATATATATTATATCTATATATATATTTACATTAATATATGAATTAATATTTAATTCGCAGACCACAAAACTATCCTTACCGTATATTAACTTTAAAGATTAGATACCTACACATCCATTTATTTTATTATCATTTATTGATTACATTTACTATTATTAAAGAAATATGATAATTGTTAATAAAAACATTACAGACATAAAGTTTTGTATTTTACAAATTACAGGGTAATCATGCTTAAAATTATAATTACAAATCAATGCAAGCTCATTCAATTGAAGTCAATGATGCTAAACTAGATTACTACCTATAAGATTGTTGCATCGGCTCCTACCTGTATATCTGTCACTTTCAGCGAAAATTCCACTTACACCATTGTTAAAGAATACGATTTGATCGTTGGGATAGCAAAAAGAAGGCGTCGTGGTACAAAGTGTTTCATCTTTCCTTACCGGGAACCTACAATTGTTATGAAGAATGTTGGTTGAGTTGAGATGATCAAATCGTAGTCTTTAACAATCGTGTAAGTGAAAATTTCCCCGAATGCTCATTCATCAGCCCATGCAACAATCTTACAGGAAGCAATCGACTTAACCATGACGCTTTTGTCTCGGCGCTTCTTCTGATTTTTCTCTTCGCGCTTCGTCTTATTTTTACTTCTCCAGTTCGTCTTACTTTTGTCTTTGCACATCGTATTTAAAATGAATTCACTCATCGTTATCCCAAGAAACTACTCAGAAACGAACCGCCATCTCCTTCATGTCATTTCCAAGTTGCATTAAATTTTCGACCGTTCCATACAAAGATTATATAACTAACAAATTCACATCTGTTTAACCTATTTAACGTAAGTTCCTAGAACTTCTTAACTTTTCTCCTCTGACTTCAATCAAACATTTTCTCCGTCGAAGGTCAATTTCTTTCAATTACAATTTTAATGAGACAAAGCTTAATAGAACTCCTTCTTGTGCATTTGTGTATCGTTTATTAAGTCTTGTATTAATGTGTGATTCACTTCAATAACAATAATCAAAGACATCGAATTTGAATTCTGTCTTTAAGAAGGAAACTAAGACGATAAAAGTACGTAAAAGTAGCACGAAGTTTTAAGACGATAGAAATAAGACGAAGTTTGTTGATATTGGACATATATATATGATATATGATAATAATAATAATAATGATTTTAATAATAATAATAATAATAATGAGAAATTGCTTTTGTTGCTGCGGAACTGGCAAATAATAAGAATAGTACAAAGTGATGAACCATTTTGGTAACATTTCCATGAAGGTTATAACAATTATATATATTATTGAGACGAAGCAGCGAAAGCAAAAGTGAGACGAAAGCAGAAGTCAAATTAAGAAGAAGTGAAAGTCAAACTAGGACGAAGCAGTTAATTCTCTATTAGCATTTTTGTACAATTAATTGGAACTTTCACATAGCTGACAAATAACTTAACTCAACAATATAGGTTCTTGTTGTCATCATCACTTAAGTTAATAAATAATCTACCAGATGATTATCACTTAAGTGAATAACTATGTAGTGATCCTTATCATTCTTTTTTGCATCAGCTAGATGTGTTTCTTCATTGGTTGAATGCGTTAGTCCATTGATTGGAAGCATTGTTGAATTAGTTGGATGTGTTGCTCAAGTGGTTGGAATTTGGGTGTCCACTAAATAGTTTACATGTCTACTATTTACCTGTGCAATATAAAGATGACTTAATCTATAAGCTTTTTAATTTGTTTTTCATAAAGTTTTCTGGCCTACAAGACTGCTTGTTTGAGATCATTCGTCATCTTTATCTTTCGAGCAGTTTCAAACATGTCGATGTAGCGACGAGCATGTAAACTATTATGTGCCTTTTTATTCTGTGCATGGTATCGAATAAATAATTCATCTAGCTCATTTTGACGATCATATGTCTCTTTTATGGCATTTTTCAAATATCTTTTGTGCTCGAAATAGCTAGAATTCATATCTTCTATAAAAATAAAAGAATCAGTCTATAAATGTGTAAATTATTTGATAACTTTGTTTAGGAGTTCAGATTTTATCTTGTAACAGACATACAGGCAAATTTTGGATGGTAAAAAACAAGTTGTGAGTATAAAGCGAGTGTAAACGTAGTCATAATAATAAGGCGAGGAAAAAATGTTAAAGGGGGCAGTGAACGAAATTGGGAAAAATGTAATAAGCAGGAGATAAAAAAACGAAAATTTTGAAATTATAAATATAAAAAATTGGGGAAAAAAAGTAATGGCCAAAAGAATTGCTTACTAATTTGAACGGTTGTTTATTGTTTATTGAAATAGCAGACGTAACTTTCAGTGTTTCGATCTTTTTGGAATGGAGGATGTGATGTATTTAGGTTAAAGAATGATAAGGGAAAAGAAAAAGGTAGAAATTGTTTGATTGAAGTTAGAGAAGAAACCGTATCACAGGGTAGAAATATAGGTGTCTAATAAAAGACTTAACTTGAAAAGTTGCGCTGTATTAAATGAGGACCAGTAGTCGGGGACGATAAAGTGGAACAGAAATGATTTTTCTAGAGAAACGTAACACCTGAATGTTAGGTTTTGAAAAATAAACTAGGTTGTATTAAATGATAACTGCTACGTTAAATGAAAAGAGAAAAGCGTGAAAGAAGTAAAATTTTCATGGACTAATTAGTAATATTAATTTTTATAAGTATAATTTTTTTTCAAACGAAAATTTTATAAGTAAGTATACATCTTGAGATTTGTCACACTTAAATGCACCGTTATATTATAATCAGTTAATTTATATTGCAAAAACGACAAACTTTTTCGTTGTAATAAATTTATTCATAACAGAGACTTAAAACTGCGCACAGCCGAAAAGAAAAGTCAGCCAAATAAATGATTGGATATTTAAGGCGAAGCGATTGAGTCATTAACTTCAAGAAGGTATCCGAATTGATAAATGAAATTTCCTTTCGCTGCTTCGTCTCAATAATATATATATTTGTTATAACGTTCGTGGAAATGGACGGGGGATACTTCTTTATGTAACATTATTATATATTATAAAATAATCGTGTAAAGATAGCTTTAGCAGGAAAAAAATTTAATTTCTATTTTATAAAATTTTCGAGTGTCAATAATAATAATTATAAATGTTAGTATGAATCAAAGTAAGACGAAGCAGCGGTATGAAAGTGAGATGATAGAAAAGTGAGACGCAAGGGCAAGCCAGAGTGAGATGATAGAAAAGTGAGACGGAAGCGTACGCGAAAGTGAAACGATAGAAAACTAAGACCTAAATAAATCTGGTGTGTCGACTTTCTCTTTGAACTATCAACTATTACTCTCAGTGTTTGATACAAGCACTTAGATAATAAATTGGAAAACTTCATAATATAGTTTTTCAATAGTTGATAGGAAAAGAAAGTTTTTCAAGAAGTTTTCAGAAAAGGGATCATCGAAAAAGATTACACAATTCAACCAAATTTGGGCTTTTTCCTACTACGACGAGTGTCCAGAGTTGATTGTGCTTCTGATTGTGCCGTACATTCGATATTATTGATCGGCTTATGAGTTTGTGACGTCATATTGCATTCATCATCGGATAATCTTTTTTCAAGGCATTGTTTAACTGACGATGAGGATTCGGGAATTTGTCCTGAAAATATAAAAAATCATAATATATTAGGCAGGTTATATAAGGTGTGATTATTGGAAAGTAAAAGGTACACGAAAAAAAAAAGATGATGTTATAGATGAAACGAAAATGAAGGAGAAATAAAAAGGACCTGAGATTGTTAAGAGGTGTAATTTCATCGTTGTTATTTTGATCGTGACTTGAAGGTTGGTCATTTCGGCGGGTGAAAGTGAAGCCTCTTGTAGTTCATGAGCCTCAATTTTGTGGTAGTAAACAACTGTAAATCGTTGCGCTGCATCTGATGACTGAGTGTTTGCTAGTTTTACGTGGAGAAGAAACGTGTTGCTTTTCAACTGTGCATGCAAGTTCTCTAACGGGAGATCCATGTTCTTATAACGCAAAACAATTAATGTCCATTGTCAGTGGAATTAGTATATACAGATATTTCGGGCTGGTTAAATAAAAAATGTAGGTGAAAGAAGGAAGGGAAAGTATAAGCTCATTGTAATATTGCATAGTTTCAAGGTCGGTGAAGTTTAGAAGTTTTCCAGCTAGGTCGCCGAAAATCGAAGCCGTGATAGTCTCGGTTTCATCCGTCAGATCCATGTCGTATCGGCATCTGTAGAATAAAGTCAGAATAGTTAAAAAAGAAAAATGTGGGTGGAAAAAATGCACAGGTGACATGCGACTAGAAAAGTTAAGCAAAAATTTAAAAATGTACATGGAAGTAATAAGCAATAAATTGAAGATTGCAAATATAAGGGAGAAATCTTGGTTCCGCTGTTACTTTTTCTCTGCAATAATTGCAAGTGAAGTGAACTCCGTATGCAGCAGCTGTAGATCGAAAGCATTTTTTGCATGCTATATACCAGTATTTTTGTAAAATGTGTTGAAAGGAAATTTTGGCTCGAATCCATAATATTTAGGGAAAAATCCATAAGAAGATAGATTGTATTGGTGAAATAATAAGCAACGAACAATCTACAAGTAACGAACTCTACGTGGAAATTGTATCAACAGTAGATAGATTGTCCCTTATAGTCACAATAAAATCGATAGAGAAAGTCACTGAGTGTCCATGTGCTGGAGAGAAGCTCACAAGCAAAGGTAGGTATGCAGATGTGATTACCTTGGCAGTAGCATCTAGAAACATGATCTTGGTGATTTTTTCGCCAGATCCAGAAGATATATCAGGATTATATTTGAAGTAAGACCGTTGATTGATGTGGTTTTTAATTTCAATGCTATTTCTTTGTGCCCTGTAACGTAATAATTATATAAATGAAAATATGAAGAATCTAAAAAATTTGTATATAATTTGTAACGAAACATTTGAAACGTTGTATGTAACATAATGGATTACCAATTTTTAAGATCTATAACTTCTTGTATCGGTGGGTCAACGAGGATTGCTGAGTCAAACCATGTTGATAATGCAACACCTAACATTTGAAAATTAATGTTTAAGATAGAAAAAGAGGGACAGAGTAAGATGTAATAATATTATGAGGAAAGAAGAAATACCGTTGTAGAAGTTCACTTTGGGCCTTGTGCAGACAATAATTGGATTAGAGTGAAGCGATTCCGTAATTCGCTGGCCCTCGTTCTCAACAAAAGAATTCTACAGTGATAATATGACTATTTGTTGCCTAATGAAAAACAAGAGATGTAAGAAAAATGTATTTTTTTTTTCACTTTAACGGAAAATATTAACAAAGATAGAGAGTAAGAATTACTCTTTGTTCATGATAACAAAGTTTTGAACCACTGAAGCTTTTCCACCTTTGATGATTTCTTTTTTATCCAACATTTCCACAACGACGGCTAAAATATCTATCATGTGTTAGAGATGAATGTAATTAGTTACAGAAACGTTTTTTCAACATTGTATGAAGAAATATAGTAAGCATCTAACTAACTGATTTATGCTTGTCGTCAACACAATCCATAAGATTTCTGAAAGGTGTGAAGTCGAATTTGACAGGGATGATTGCATCGTTTTCTGTCACAGGCTCGATGACAGTCGGACTTGTAATAATCCACTGTATTTTCAAATTTTTTGTTTGATATTGAGGCGGGATCGATTTCACAATCGCATTAGAAATAATATATTTCTGACATGGCTGCAAGATGTTGCCGATTCTTTGGATATCGTTGTTGAATGTGATAATGTGGCAATCAAGTAACATCAGAAGGTACGGGTTATGAGGAACCACCCATCTATTATCAACCTCATGTGTGCAAATTTTGACATTTCTTCCATTATCTCTCCGTCTATAGCACAGATAACTGTCTTCACCATGGACATTGAAAGGAGTAAAATCCTTGGGATAATGACTTTTTCATACACCATTTCTCATGCAAGGACAATGTTTGTTCATAAAACCACAAGGACCACGTATCATATGTTTAATGACAAGAGAATATAACCTGGAATTGTGATCAGGATCAGGTATTTCAGTTGATATGATTTGATCATAGGAATCCAGATTCAGCAACTTAAATTGTGGCTGAAGTATTAGCAGTAAATAAGCATGAGGGAATCCACGCTTTTGAAATTCAATAACGTAAACAAATGTGGCAACATCTCCAAAAATTTGTTTTTTTTATCAACTGATTTTTTAGAATTTCAAATTTAGCTCTGAACACTCTGGACAGTAAATCTGGTTTGTCTTGTGCCTTTTTATGAAATTTAAGATTCTCTTGTATTTCTTTCTACATAAGGTTGCAAGTGATAGTAAGGAAAATATCTGGTTTGCCCTATTTTTGTACCAAAGCCATTGTATCTAGATAACGTCATTTCATGTCCCTTGGACCGCCGATAAATGAAGCTGGGAGCACGATGCGACAACTAATTGTAGAAGCTTCAGTTTGACCAATGTTAATGCTATCTAAAACATCTTGCAAAATTTCTGATCGTATCTCATTTTGTTTTTTTCCTATGGAAGTCAAGGCGAGATGTTTCAATCTTTATATAAGAACCGACAACGAATTGTTGAATTAGTTTTAAGCTGTGGAGAAGCATGGATTCGTCATAATTTCTGATTTGAAGTCGATAGCAGTAATACACTCTGGTAGCTACTAGACCATGCTTAGAGTGTCCTTCTTGAGCAACTAGTAATAGTAAGGAAAAAATGGTAAATTAATACGTAATTAGATAATATTTGGGAAACAACCGAATAAGGAGACAACTAACTTATATTTTCGAGAGCGAATAATTCAGCTGGTTCAGTAAAAGTGCAGAAAGGAGCAGTGCTTGTTTCATCAGAAACATTCGTCGCGTTTCTTTGTGGAATTAACCGCTTAATGCCATAATGCCATCCTGATTCACCCCGCAGAAATAAAAGTGGATATTGAAGCGAGTCATAGCATGCATAATAAGATTGGATTCTATAACTCGGACCTGAGTGAGTGTAGACTTGGATATGAGCAGATTTATAATGTCGTTCATCATTAGTTTTAGTCCATATAGCAGCTACTTGTGATGTAGTAGGAAGATTGTAAACGCGTTGATCAAGACCAGGATTACATCTGATAACGATTTCATGATTTTTAAGCGATGGAATATCTTTAAGACTTCGAAAAAACCTAGTATAAAGGTTATCTCGAAGAATTGTCATAATGAACCTCAATGTATTCTCACAAAGTTTATCAGAACTGCTGGTCCTTTTTTGTAGCTCTTCATCAGTATCAAAGAAATAAAGTTGGATTCCAGATACTTTATTGCTTGTTAGCACTAAAGTGTCTACGAAATGATAAACTTGTTCTTGAACACGGAATGTATAAACTTCCTTTGTGTTTTTTGTGAGGTCACGATCATATCTGGCTCTATAGGAAGTGAAAGCTAGATTGTTGTTGTATGTACGAACATTCTTTTTGAAATGTTATGATTCTTCGTCATTATTTAGAAACAAAGATTTTAAAGCATATGACATTTGAGGAGCAACGATAAAAATTTGTCCGAAAGAGCAACAAAACAATGGAGGTTCAAGATAAAATCGTTTTGCGTTACAATATTCACAATTTGGAGCAGAAGGGAGCTGTTGAGGTTCAACAGGTAAATTCTACAAGGAAGCTAATGTTGAAGCAAAGCTGCGACGATTTATTCCTTCAAACATATAAAAAGACCATTATCACTTTGTGGACTAGTTATATTAGAAATAGTTTGAATACAGTTAAAAAAAAGATACCTTCGTTGTTGGATCCCGATACCGGAACCCAACCTCTTACTATACATACCTTCATACCTGAGCGTGGTACCCCGAATTCCTTTCTCAAACATGCTG
>JAOTAZ010088113.1:0-21859 GCA_025629785.1 Erythroxylum oxycarpum | reverse complement strand
ACAATTTCAAAAATTGTAGATTTTTTTTAAAATTCTATTTGTATTTGTTACCCTTAAATTAACATTATTTGGTAAGTCTGTAATTTATTATGATTGTTTAAATTACTATGAGAAACTGTAAATTTAATAATAATAATCACATACCCGTAAGTTCATTCACTTTGGATGAATGGTCCAATTAAAGGCATGCATAAAGCCTTTCTACCAGGAGAATAAATCAATGATTCTCATTCCTCTGAATTACCAAGGAAATGGTGGATTGCCGAGAATTGGGTAATGAAAATGTTACCCCTTCAATGATAGTTTGATGCCAAACCCAAGTTTTCATTCTATTCCCATACATTTTCTTCCAATACCCCCAAACAAGCAAACCCTTAGTTCATCTACTAAAATGACTCAATATTTCGAAGCCCACGAAAAGCATACCAAAGGCTCAAGGAAAGGAAACTTAGAGCCAACAGATGTATTAATGGGAGGTGCTGGAGAGATCGACTTGGGCCAATAAGTTCTAGATCTTATTAATATTGGAGCATGTCTCGGTTCCTTAAGATCTTGAGGCCCTCATATTGGAATCTTATGCTTAAGGTGCTCTCCATGTTTTTTATCGAGAAAGGTCGTTATGATTAAGACCGACCAAGCCCTATCTAGTTTTGAATGTTTGGAGAGATGGTCCAAATGAGTTACTTAGATTTCTTCGTCCGAATTGGTCTTTACGACCAGGAGTTTATGGGGACGTAAGACTAAGTCACATTATGGATAGACTTCCATATGGGATGTCTCCTCCACACTTTTGGCATACTATTAACACGGAGGATGACTAGGACTTTAATACATCCAAAGCGTCAACATTTCAACACCTCCCACTAAAATACCTCCACAGAATTATGAGTCATATGTTGAGTGAAAAGGATGGCAGCTTTAAAGTTGTTAGGAAATTTGATACATTCTATTTATGGAGCATAAGTGCGTAGATGTCATTCACCTGGGGCATGCATTAGTCTAGTTCTTCCAGCATCAGAGTGAAGAGAGAAAGGTAGGGACCATATGTGTCAAACCTTATGTGACGTAACTAGAACGTAAGATGGGAGTATTTAAGAGGCTACCGCCAATGCGATTGGTTAGTACCATGGCAGTTTTTAATTTGGACATCATGAAAAACATACACATGGAATGTAAGAGGTGAGGATCAACAAGAGTCATCTATCAACTGATTGGGGTTCTAGACAAGTCAACCACATCAGGAATAGACGAGGATTGCCCCCATATTACTAAACAATCACCATAACCAAGCTCACTGTCATCCTAAATGGGAGGAGTAGCACTAGAGGAGGCTAGTGTAGGATTGTAAGATCCCACATCGGTTGGGGAGGAGAATGAAGCACGCCTTATAAGGGTGTAGATACCTCTCCTTTATAAACGCGTTTTCATGGCCTAATGCACCATATCCCATCAGAACTCTGAGGTTAAATGTGCTTGGGTGAGAGTAGTTATAGGATAGGTGACCTCCTAGAAAGGCCTCGGAAAAAGAAAAACCGTGAGAGCTTAGCTGAGCCAAGGCCCAAAGCGGACAATATCTGTGAGCAGGTAGTTTGGGTTGTTACAAGTGGTATCAGAGTTAGTACCCGGGTCGTTGTGCCAGCGAGGACGCTGAGCCTCCTGGGGGTGGATTGTAAGATTCCACATCGGATGGGGAGGAGAACGAAGCACGCCTTATAAGGGTGTGGATACCCTCCCTTACAAATGCATTTTCCATGGCTTAATGTACCGGATTCTATCGAAACTCCGAGGTTAAATGTGGTTGGGTGAGAGCAGTTCTAGGATGGGTAACCTCCTGAGAAGGCCTCGAAAAAACCAGAATCGTGAAGGCTTGACTGAGCCAAGGCTCAAAGCGAACAATATCTGCTAGTGGATGGTCTGGGCTGTTACAAATGGTATTAGAGCCAATACCCAAGCTATTATGTCAGCAAGGATGCTGGGCCTCCTAGGGGTGGATTGTAAGATCTCACATCGGTTGGGGAGGAGAACAAAGCACTCCTTAGAATGGTGTGGATACCTTTCCCTTACAAACATGTTCTCCCGAGCAAGTGCGCGGGAGAAGCAAAACCTTGATGGCTAGGCTAAAAGAGGACAATATCTGGATGAGTAGGTGGTGATACTAGGTGTCAACCCAACCCTGAAAGACGCGTTCTCTCGAGTGAGTGATGTACTTCATTCCCCTATCCAACCAATTTGGGATCTCACACTCTTATAAGGGTACGAATATCTCTTCTTTACAGACGCGTCTTCCCTGATGTGGGAAGAGCAAAACTGTGAGAGGCTTGGAGCCCAAAGTGGACAATATCTATGGGAGGGTGGTTTGAACTATTATAAATGGTATCAAAGCTAAAATCCGAACCGTTATGCCAACTAGGTTGGACCCCAAAGAGGGCAAAGGCCCTAAGAAGGGTAGAGAGTGTGAGATCCCACATCTGTTGGAGAGGGGAATAAAGTACGTCTTATAAGGATACGGATACCTTTCCCTTACAAACATGTTTTTCATGCCCTATCACACCAAATCCCATTAAAACTCCTAAGTTAAACGTGCTAAGGCAAGAGCAATACCAGGATGGGTGACCTCTTAGAAAGTCCTGTGGAAAAACAAAACCATACGGGCTAGGCCTAAAGCGGACAATATCTGTGAGCGGGTGGTCTAGGTTGTTACAATGGTATCAGAGCTAGTACCGGAGCTGTTGTGTCAATGAGGACGCTGGGCCCCCTAGGGGGTGAATTGGAAGATCCCACATTGGTTGGGGAGGAGAACGAAACATGCCTTATAAGGGTGTAGATACCTCTCCCTTACAAATGCGTTCTCCCGAGCGAGTGTGCAGGAGGAACAAAACCTTGATGGCTAGGTCAAAAGAGGAGAATATCTGGATGAGTGGGTGGTGATACTAGGTGTCAACCCAACCCTAAAAGACGCGTTCTTTCGAGCGAATATGCAGAAGGAACAAAACCTTGATGGCTAGGCCAAAAGAGGGCAATATCTGAATGAGTAGGTGGTGATACTAGGTGTCAACCCAACCTTGAAAGACGCGTTCTTCCGAGCGAGTGTGTGGGAGGAACAAAACCTTGATGGCTTGGCCAAGAGAGGACAATATTTGGATGAGTGGATGGTGATACTAGGTGTCAACCAACCCCTGAAAGATAAGTTCTCCCGAGCGAGTGTGAAGGAGGAACAAAACCTTGATGGCTAGGCCAAAAGAGGACAATATCTGGATGAGTGGTGGTGATACTAAGAGTCAACCCAACCCTGAAAGACGCGTTTTCCATAGCCTAATGCACCAGATTCCATCAGAACTCCGAGGTTAAATGTGATTGGGTGAAAGTATTACTAGGATGGGTAACCTCCTGAGAAGGCCTCGGGAAAAGCAAAACCGTGAGGGCTTGGCTGGGTCAAGGCCTAAAGCGGACAATATCTATAAACGGGTGATCTGAGATGTTACAAGGATCATCCAAGGCACTGACACTATCAGAACGCAAGGACTAGCTAAAGATAGCTCATTTAGAGAAACATATGAGGCAAATCTTGGGTGTTTAGTGCACTATCTAAGCACAAAAAATGACATTGATGGAGTGAATCAAGAGGAAAGAGCCCCATGATAAGGCACTAACGAAACAACTAGCGATGAGAGAAGCCTATGGTAAATGGATGGAGGAGGTGTTAATGCAAATGACGGGACATCTTGGGTTATCTATCCTACCTCCACCAATTGAAGTGTTTGTCTCATGTTCAGCTTTGCAACAGCATGAGGCTCTAAGACCCAAGGATCCTCTAACGACAGACATGCCAGACTCACTGAAGGGCTAATGGATGCTTTATTTTGGTTTTTCTTTTCTCTTATATTGTTTGTATATTTTATTATTTTCCTTATTATTTATTTTGTCTGAACATTAGTGCAATGTTATTTATTTTATGATAATCATATTTCCATGTTCTTTATTATTATTGTTTCTTTTATCTTTTTATCATTTTTTATATTTTGCAAGGATGAATTTATATAATATAGGATGGATATTCCTATACATCTTATTAGTCAGGGAAGTACCAATTCAGATCCTTTCTCACTTTTTATGTTTTATTGTTATTTTATTTTGAAGCAATTGCATAGATTGGAAGTACAATTTTAAGGGTGAGAAAGAGATTTTAAAAGTCTTAAGTTTATTATAATCTTTTTTTATTAATTCTTACCGACTAACATCCCAATTTAGTTCAAATATGTCCACATTATGTTAGATCAATATTGATTATTGAATTAAATTAGTATGAAAATGGATGAAAGTTAGAACATACTTGTTTTATAAGTCATAATTTTAGTAATCTTTGAGATAAATAATTTCAATAAAAATTGCATATTATTTACACATAAGAATTTTTTTTTTGAGCTTTTGTACCTACGAGCAAATACATCATTATTTAAACTCTTTTATTCTTTCATGTGTATTATGTTGGATAATTCTAGAACTTACTTTTATTATTCATATTGAGACCATAGTTGTTAAATTAGAAGCAGTAAAATGATAAAAGCATTTAGATGCAGCCTTTGTTTTAGCCTATTTTATTATTATTATCCCACCATATTTTATCACTTAGGAGTAACCATTTTTTAGACATAGCCTTTTCAATGGTTATAACAAAATTATTAGCCTTTACCTTAATCTTCTTGAAAGCCTTTTTATTATTTTTGAACCCTGAAGGAATTGCATTTACTTGATTGTTTGAACTTGGATTATATTGAAGAATTTAAAAGAGGTCTAATATTTCTTTAATTATTGGTACATGGTGAACGCTCAAACAAAATAAAAGTAAAAATAAAAACAATATATGTTGCCAATATAATAAAAAAAAAGTGTTAAAGTTATGGTACCAATGAAAATATAGTATGAAGGGCTTATATTGTGAAGAACTAAGTTCCATGTAATTTTGTTTATATAAAATTCCTTCAATATTATCACCCTTTTCTTATCCTTATCATACCTTTACCTAAGCCTCATTAAAACTTATAACAAAACCTTTTTTATTTTTATTTCTAGTTTACTTATTAGTGGTGGAGATGTGATTTTATTGCAAACTTATGGTTAATAATCCTTTTGTGCATTGATTTGAGAGTTTCTACAATTTTCATCCTAAACACTTTGGGTGTATTAAGTGAATCCTTGGTGAGGGTGCAAACATTTATGCTTTTGGATTATTTATTTGATTGCTATTGATATCGGCTTATAAAAATTGAGTTTAGGATAACCAGAATCTAATTATATGTCAATTTGATTGACATGATATACTGATTTAAAGTGTGAATGGACAAGTTGAGGTTAATAAGGGATGAATGTTTATAAGTTTGATGATTTGGATTGTAATTTGCTTAAGGAAAAAAAGATTTAAGTGTGAAAATGTTTGATAAATGATTATTTGTCTATATTTATTTACTCATATTTTATTTGTTTTGCTTATTATTTAAGAATGTTATAGTATTTTGGTACTTTTTGCTTCAAGTGAGTTTTTAGGTGATAATTACCTTCAGAGACTAAGAGAAGAAGTACTTAGGCAAAATTGTGGCATAAAATGGAAGAATTGAAGCCATATTGCAGATACATGGCCATATATAGTGACTATGTAAGTCATTATGAACGTACAGATCTTTGAAGACTCAATTCCTACCCGGGTGAAGTTACACACCTATTTATGTTGACATATACAACTGTATATGTTGCCTGTATTGGCTTTTATGACCCTGTAAAGTCATAAATTACGGTGTTTTTGGAGATACATGATCATTTACATGACTATATAAGTATCCATGCATATCCCAAAAACCCTAATTTGCTGCTATATAAGGATATTATTGAAGGCTACAAAGAAAAGAGAGGCAATTGAATTCAAAAAGAAGCAATTAGAATCCTAAAAGACATCTAAAAGGAAGAAGAAACACAAAAAAGAGTAGCAAATTTTCCAACACAAGGAAAAAAAAGAGAAGAATTACATATTTCATTCTCAACTCTTGTTTTATTTCCTTGTTGTTGTTAAATATTCATGATGATTAGATATTAATATTTAGTTACATCTATGGATTGCTAAATTCCTCTTAAATTAATTATTAAATTTTATATTCTTAATTTAATGAATATTCTTGTGATGTTTATCATTTTATAATCAATTTGGATAAAGAGATTGCATTTAATCACTTGTATTGTGTTGCATAACGAGAGCTAGTACTATAATAGACCTATGACATCAAATTAATAGGCAACTGAAGAGAAATCTTAATTATTTGTTAGTTGTCTATAGGATTGCTTCAAATCCAATTGAGTAATTGGGAGTAGTTTTAAGAGATCGAGAGATTGCAACTTAACGCTTATCTATTTCAATTAGGATTACTTGATTAGATCTCAAGAGAGAGTAATCATAACTATAACGCTTATCTATTTCAATTAGGATTACTTGATTAGATCTCAAGAGAGAGTAATCATAACTATAGGATATCTAGGATCAAGTTTGATTAAATCAAGAAGGTAAAAGTAGAAAAATAAGGATAGAAGTATTCTTAGCTTTCATTATTAATCAATCAAACAATTTCACTGCTACCTAGTAAATAATTGTACATAGTTCATTTATTAATTCTTTGTTTTATTTTTATTTTCATTAATTATCTTATTGTTTACCTTAACAAAGTTTTCAAGAATTATTGGGTGACTATATAACCCTCGTGGTAATGATATCTTTTATACTATAAGTTATGATCTGTATACTTGCAATATTGAAGTTTTTCTATAAAACTATCAAATAGTAAGGTGTTTGACATTCATGATTATGGTGGCCATCATTACAAATATCACAATGCACAATTGGAACTAGTTAAACTACCTAGTATTATCTTACCTCTCTTTCCATGCATCTAATATCACTATAAGTGCCAATAAAGTGTTATCTCCTATAATACAATATCCTCTCCATCCTTCTAGTGTGTTTAATAGCTACAGCAGTAAATACCCAATTCTTGAAATTAAGCTACAAATACAAGATCAAGAAAGTAAACTTTAAAATAAAAAATATAATTGTAAAATAAATAAATAAATATTGTTTAACTTAATAAAATAAAAATGCAAAAAGAAAAGAAAATGGCTATTTTAATAAAAAAAAAACAAGGCTTTCCAAATATTACAATCTATGACAATGGTGCCAAAAAAAACTTAATATGATAAAAATGAAACTAAACAAAGGAATAATACTAAAGAATTAATAAGGCAAGTGCACTTATCGTCCCTATGATATAATTTAGTTGAGTCAAGTATCGATCTCATGAGGACTGTAGCTACTAATAATGATCATCTTTTGATTATTTAATCTAATATGACGAGTAATTGGATTAAAAGGAAAATACACTAAACTGAAACTACGAATGAAAGAAAATTAATACGGCCAATATATGTGAATAAACAATCAATAAATAGAATAGATATGGATAAAGAATCTCCTATTACAATAGATATGGATGAAGAATTTACTAAAGAAGTTGTCCTATGTTTGAATTTATCTTAATTTAATTATTAGTCCTAGTTGCTTAAACCTATAGGAATTTTAAAGTTACAATTTTATGATCACAGTTATGATAATACAATTCCTATTTTTAATTATTTTTCACCAAAAGTTCTCTCACATCAAAACTTTATAAGATGCATTAATACGATTTATAAATTTCCTAATATACTTCAATCTAACTTGGAAAAATTATGGATCCGATATCTAGGGCCCCATTTAACCCCTTTTATTCATGTTATGACCTTGGTTATATATATGAGACCTTTTACGTTCACTACTTCAGTCCAATATAAGAAATCAAATGTTGAATCTTCTATGTTCGCTACTTTAACCCAACAAAATAAGAAAGCATGAATAGTCCTCAAGAAAGAAGAATATTTCATTACATCAAATAAATTAATTCAAAACATAATTCTAAGTTTCATCCTTCTAAATCTATATCTCAGTTTAGTTCATAAAAAGTAAATAAAAAAAAACAATATGGAAAACAAGATAGAAGAGTGAGATCAAATGGTTCTTGAATTTTGATGCTTCTCGATTGAGTTTTGATGAAGTCTTTCTTTTCTCCAAGATTGCTTTTACTTGATATGCTATTGAGTCCCCTTTGCCTTCTGAATGATTGTTTGTCCTCCTAGACACCTCTCTCCCTTCTCCATCATATTTTTGGCCCTTTTTTCGATGAAATCCTAGAAATTTTAACCAACATGAGACCAAATAGGTTTGTTTTGACCTCATGTTGAGTTTGCTATCACTATAAACCATTTTTTAACTTTAATGCTAAAACAGGAGCAACATAATACTATGTTAACCTTGTGTTGAGATTATGCCTATTTTGTTTTATATCTAAAAATTATTTAAAATAAGGTCTAGATATAGTATTTTGTAAGCGTCATAAGTTTTGGTAATATTGGTCCATGTCTAGGTTATGTTCTTTATATGTCCAAACTATTGAGAGTACCTTTTCGTCTAGCATGGGATGGACATGAGAATGTGTTTGTGTTATGTTCCTCATTTTATAGACCACCAAAAATTTATTTGTCTTTTATCAGTTTATGTTACAACTTTTTTCTTGTATTTCTTCCTAATTTAAATGGAAAAAGTGCATTTTGAACTTCAATGTTTACAACAGATTATAACTTGAACCCTAATGTTTTGAAACATTGAAATTGTATTTTCAAAATGTTCAAAATAGATCCTAAATGGACGAAAAATTGGACGGGGTTAACTCTCTATTACTTAAATGTAATGTCAATGTTGATATGACCTTATTTTTATATTTTTAAATAAAAATGGACTCCAATGTCACATAACTATTTTTAAAAAATTAATCAAAAAATGGGTCTTATAGCCACATGACAATGGAGTCATTGTCTGAACATTTCAGACAATAAATCTCACTTGCCATTTGGCAACAAAGCCCAT
The DNA here is from genome assembly GCA_025629785.1 of Erythroxylum oxycarpum. NCBI lineage: Eukaryota > Viridiplantae > Streptophyta > Magnoliopsida > Malpighiales > Erythroxylaceae > Erythroxylum > Erythroxylum oxycarpum. The sequence goes on along the minus strand of JAOTAZ010088113.1, from coordinate 12,864 downwards.
ATTTATATATTTTAAATAGTGGGTTGCACTTGCCAATAAGAGTGAGTAGGGAGAGACCTAGATTAAACATAAGTGAAGCTTTGACTTAGCAACTGAAAACTATCTCTAATAAAATAGAAAACCTTGTAGAAATTACCAATTTATTTAAATATTCTAAAATTTATAACACTCAGCTAAGTCCATATAGTCTATATCATAGATCCAGATCTTTTATAAGGAATATTCGCTCCTTAATCTCCACACATAGGCCTCAACTTAAAAAATTGATCCAAAGATCTAGATTAGACCAATATGATCTAAAATCCACTTATACAGAAGATTATGTAGCTATGGAGTTTCCTTCTGGGCTAATCTCATCAAGGATATACATAAGTCCATATAGGCACTATTCGAATGGTCTTAAAATTATATGAAAGAAAAGGATTTCCAGCAACAGCTAGAATTTCTCTCTTTGATACAATATATACATCAGAATGTCTTGATTGACACCCTCTTGACCACTCTCAAAATGGAAGTGCCATCATGACCATAGCTCTGAATTTCAACATCAATCTTGATGATCCAACTCTATTCACCAGACTAAAAGTCCAAATCCAAATTATTGAAGCTGATTAACCTACTGCTATCATGGCCACACTCTATCATCATATCATTTAGAAATTACAAAACCATGCTTAGATCTGAACTTTCTAAACTTTACCCAAGACACGCTTTACATGGTGTCAAACAAGTCACAAAATGAGAACACAATCATTCAAATTTCACGAAAGTTGTCATCACAACAATTGGCAGAATTAATGCCTATAGAGTGAATCATAAATTATAAAAAAAAGTTTCATACTCCTTATTGATGCTCCATTCATACCACCACTTCTCCAATCTTGAGAAGTTTAAAGGATAGAACGATCAAATCTATTTTCAAAAAGCTTGAAGAAGAACACCCAAAATAATCCAAAGCCTCTTCTAGCTCGATAGTGATGATCAGTCTAACCTTTTCTCATAAAGAAGGCGTTGATGGCCCTCTAATTTACTTTATCCATCCTGATGGATATGAGGTGTATATCTAGGATGTAGTATATGTGCAATTCAGATTTTGAATGCTAGATAGATGACGATTCTAATAGTGATGGTGAAGCTCGATGGCAAGAAGAATTCAGTAAAAACTCAAAATCTTCATGCCAACTAGAAAAGAAAATCTAACTCTGAAGATGATGATTTGAGACCTTGGATTGATCTTAGGAATCCTAATCCTAGACCAAAGAATCTCTCTGAACTATTTAGAGCAATTGGAAAAGAACACTTAATCTAACTAAGGTCCTCTATGCCAGTAATTCCTTCAAACCCAAAGGAGACCCCTAAACCATTACCTTGTATGCTGATTAGATCATATGAGGAAGATTTTCCACCATTAGAAGCCCAAAATAATAAAACCATTAGAGTATCTGTAAAGCCATACTTAAGATCCATAAGTATTAGTCTACAAGGCAATTATGTACTTGTTTCACCAGCAAAAAAAGTGCTAAATTCGCAAACATAAAATTTTTGGCACAAAATAATGTCCTTCAAAGTATTGATTCAAATCTTGATGACACAAGGATTAAATTCAAAAGTTGATGTTATATCTCTTTAAGTACAATAATTACATCAACGACTTCTTAATCAAGCTACCCAACTTGATTTGGATTTGATAAGATATATCGACCAATATTATTGTTCTCTAAAAAGGAAATAGAAATTCAAAGAGTTTGAGAAGAGATCAAAATAAATTAAGTCAGATATGGCTAAAGAATAACCCAGGGTTGTACATAAACCATACTTCTTGACATTTCCTATCATAAGAGTTACCTATAACACTCCATCCTATCCTGATGCTAGTGACTACAAAAAAATTCTTCAAAATGTCCTATCCATTATTTCGACAAAACCATCCAAACCTTTCAAACCAAACCCACCAACAAAAGACAATCTATCCACTTCTAAACCATACATATCAATATAACACTAACTTCTCCACCAAAAGAAAGATCTTTCCCAAACATAGCAAAAGAACCCACACCTTTGTAGCTACCCTTTAATTAGTTCCAAAAAGCTTTGACAGTCACAACAATAGCCAAGAATCTGATTCTTTTGTAGGAAACTCATAAATCTTAGAAAAACTTACAGATCTTACTCAGATATATCAAATAATGATGATTGTTCCACACTCTTCTCAACCACACAAAAATTAGACCTGAGATTAATGATGTTAAGTTAATGATAGAACTAGTCAGACCAAAAACAAATCATGTATATAAACCTACTTTAGGTTCATAGTTCACTTTTGATGATGTCCTACTAATAAAATGGAGAGATCGACAGCATGAATTCAATGCCTAGATAGATCTTCAAATGACAAGGCCAGATATGTCTCTTAAAGATATCTTGACAGAATTTGTCTCTAGAATGATGGGAACTTTAAAAGAATGATTATAAAGCCCTGGTGAATACAAACGTATGCAAGCATGAAAATCGTCAAGAGCCAGTTTCTTATTAGGAATTATCCATGAAGAGTTCATTAGCAATTTCTAACTCATTGATCAACAAAGTAGACATGAGTACTTTGAAATGAAATGTTGCTCTATAAACATAATGTCTCAAAAATATTGTATGCTCAATGGCTTTAATGATGCCAATCTTCAATACACCTTCATTGCTTCCCTTCCTAATGAGTTGTTGCGTGAATTACAAAGAACAATCAATTCTCTTCGTAGAGGTATGTCTGAATTCTCTCTTGGAGAAATCTACCAATTAGCTTTGGTGACACTGGACAAATTATATGAGAAATATAAGTTTTTCAAAGCTATGTTAAAAGGTAGAGCTCAACTCAAACAAATGTGCAAGAAGTCGTACTTAAAGATCAAATGCAAAGACAATACGAAATTTGCATGCAACATAAAGAAGGAGAAACATTTCAAAAGAAAATTGTTAAGCGCTCATCCTTTCAATAGAAGGAAGAAAAAGATAATAAGATTCTTTAAAAAGCGTGCTTTTGAAACTAGAAAGCCAGATCAATGTTACTTTTGTGGACAACCAGGTTCTTATGCAAAAAGGTGCCAAAAAATTCAAAAAGGACATGAAAATCCTACAGTCCATGGAAGCTATAATACCAATAAAAGATGACGAGGACATCGAGTCTCTTTTTGAGAAATAATTTAGTGAAGATGAAGAAACTCTGTTTGAAATTCTTGATAGTGAATCTTCTAATGATGAAGTCTCTTCCCTTGAAGAAGAAAATGGCAAATCAATATATATGATGAAACAATATTTTTCAAGCTAGAGCCTCAAAAGTCAATAGTCACTTGGTCATATGTCAAGCTTCATTTGCTCATAGAAAACTATCACAGACCAATCCTAGCTATTGGTTATATAAATACAGGTTCTTGTAGAAGTGTAATGAAACCACATATTCTTCCTACAGAAGAATGGCAACCATATGAGGAATACTTTACTGCAGCTAACAACAAATCCTTCAAGATAGATCTTATCACGAAGAGAAGGATTGGGATAAAATTCTTCCCAAATTGTATCTTTTGGACAATAATATTAGGAAGTAAACTTCCTGGTCCTGACATACTTGTTAGGATGAATGTCTATTGCCAAATAGACAAGTTACAAATCTTACTAAACAAGATTCGTTACAAACAAGATTTTCGTGAGTACACTGAAAACTGCAACATCTTTAAGCAATAAGATGTTCCTTTTGGATATGAAGATATTAGAGATAAACTTTTACAATGTTACCTAGAAAGTCATGACCAATTCAATCATCCGTATACATTATGGCAAAATTCAGACTTTTATGTCTGATTACTATTCAAAAAGAATGAAGTCATTAATCCAACAAAAGTCACCCATCCGAGGATGAATCGAAATGACCTAAAGATGACATAAGAAGAATGTGCTATACTTCTAAAATAAGGATTTATTGATTCGACCAAATCAGATTGGGCATTCAGGCTTTTTAGTTAGAGAAAAGAATAGAAAAGCACAGAAGAAAAAAGAGGCTAGTTATTGATTACAATCCTCTAAATCATTTTCTTAAAGAAGACAAATTGCCTCTGCCCAAGATCAATACGTAAGTGTTATTTCTGAAAGAAGCCAAAATATTATCAAAGTTTGACATAAAAACTAGATTTTGGCAATTGACTATTGACCAAAGGATTGGCATAAGACAACATATTGCATTCCTAATGCTAATATAGTAGACAATCATGCCATCTGGGTTAGAAGTTACCCCCTCTTTGTTTCAAAAGTTCATGACAAGGATCTGTGACGGTATCTTATCAAGTGTTTAACTTTATATTGATGATATTTGCTTTACTCTCAGACTCAACAAGAGCATCAAGTCTTATTGCAACAATTTTTCTATTTCACAAAGAAGTATAGGATCACGTTCTTAGTCCGCAAAAGCCAAAGTGGCTCAACCTATATAGAATTTTTAGGCATAAAATTCCATTGTGACTTCTACCAACCCGACCCACACATAGCTAGTGAACTACTAAACTTCCCGAATACGAACCTCATTGTTAAACAAACTCAATAGTTTTTTGGAATTGTGAATTATAATAACGATTCATCCCTCACGTGCCAAAATATGTTAGCCAGTTATCAAAGCTAACAAAGAAAGAGCCAATACTATAGGGTCCTGACCAGACAAAGGCAGTCAAACAATTAAAGAAGATTAGTCAGTATCTGCCTCCACTGAAGATCCCTTACAAAATAAAATGAATCTTGCAGACTGATGCTAATGAAGATTTTTTAGTAGCAATGTTAATCAAAGAAATAGAAGGAAAAAAGTTTTACTGTACACATGCTAGCGGACAATTCAAACTCTCGGAAAGTCATTATCACACAATCTATAAATAAATTATGACAATAAAAAAAGATATAGAAAAGTTCAATTTCTACCTCAACTCTTATCTCTTTATAGTAGAAATGGATGATATGTCCTTTCTGAGGATACTAAATCCAAACAAAAAATTTCCACCAAAGAGTCAATTATTTCGTTGAAAAGATTGATTATGTTGCTATAAATTCACATTAGGTCATACTTTTATTTAAAAATAAAAAATATCATGTTAATATTAATATAGTATTTAACTAATGAACAGTTAAACCCGTTAAATTTTTCATCCAACTAAAGTCTATTTTAAATATTTTAAAAATATTGTAATTCAATTTGAAAATTTCAAAACATTAAAGTTTGTTCCAGTAACTTATATAAAAGTTGAATTTCAAAATACACTTTTTTTGTCTAATTTAAATGATACCAGACTTATCAAGCTCCTTATTCATTTAAAAAAGAAAAGTAACTCCAAATTCCCTCATCCAAGGAATCTGGCGCATAAAACTTGGTGGTAAAACTTCATAAAATCTTGAAATTTCAAGAAAATTGGCAGGATATAGAGTTAGCTAGAAGAACCCTTGTGAGTAAAAATAGCAAACAAAATTTTGTTATCCAGACCTCATCTTCTTCGTATTGCCTCACCAGCAAATGGGGTATAAGATGCTCCAGACTTCACCTTTCTCTCACTGCACTACAATTATCGTCTCCACTACCAGAACCTCTCTTTCGAGACTTCCTTTCCACTCTATGCCCAACACCTTGAAGAAAGCCAAGTTTACTTCTTTAGCATCGAAACCAGTTGCTAGGCCCATTTCTGTTTCTGGGTTTCGCGACTTTTTGTTGCAGGGTAAGCGTGAATTCCGTGGTGGGGTGGCGGCCATGGCTAGTTCTACTGGTTCATCAGTCCACAAGTCGGAGGAAGATTGGAGAGCCATTTTGTCTCCTGAGCAGTTTTGGATTCTCAGGGAAAAAGGCACAGAGTAAGTTTATCTATTGATTCTACTCTGATCATTTATGTTGCTTTTTCTTTTCTTCGATCGACTGTGGGTGGATGTTTTGCATTTTATTTTTGTTTCTTTATCTTCTTCTTTTTTTTCTCCCCCTTTTTGTAGAGACATTTCTTTTAACCATTGAAATTTTTTTTTAAAGCAATACTGAAATGGATCATTTCAGTTTAGTCCTGAGGTTTGTAACAAACTGCGATGACAAGAAGTCTACATAATTTAGTTTTTGCATGTTTTTTTTTTCTCTTAGGCAAAAAAAGGCAGCTGTAGGAGAGGTTTGTTCTGTTTATCGCACTAGGGTTGCTACGGTTATTTAGTGGGATCGTATGAGATTTATGGTTTAGTAGGAACAATTTCAGAGAGAAGGTCTTGAAACATTCAAGGAGCTTTCCTGCTTTAGTGCCTGTATTTCATGGGCAGGCTATAGAGTATGCTATGACTAGAAGGGGCTGGCTTGGAGTCGGGGTTATTGCTTACTGAATGCCGTTAGATTTAAATCTTCTAGCGGCAACCATCAGAAGAATGAAGGGATTGAAAAGGCTTCTGATTATAGGAAGAGGAGAAGAGGGGGGGATTGAGAAGTGTGAAAACAAATTTTGATGGCCTTCAAATCAAGTGGTCTCTCTAAAGAGAAAATCCCTTTGGCCTGTTGTCCACTTTGCTAGTTGACACTAGTTTGAAAAATATCATCAGCTACTTTTGGACAAGAAGATGCTGTTCGTTGTGTCTAAGCCATAGTTCCTAGAGGCTCTTTTTAATGTTATCAGTCATTTTGGATTGAACCATAGTCACCTGCCGCAACTTAGATGACTGCTTTATTGGCTGCAATGGCTGCTGTCGGCAATGGAGTGAGGAGTAGTGAGTGACATGAAAGATTTAAGAATAAGAAGACTGGTCCAGATTTAAAAACTACTGAATGGGGAGGTCTCGGCTAATTGAGTTGTTGATTTGTGAGATGCTTTTGTACGGTGAGCATCAATTAAGAGAACTATTGAGACGCAAGTAGGGAACCTGCTACATGTAGAAGTTTTGGGCATAAACAATTACCCAATGTGGTAGTACTAAAAGATGACTAACAGGCATCTTTTCGTTTAGGAACAACTGTTTCATGCTATATTTGGGTGAGAAGCCCTTGGGACAGCTCAGAATGTTTCTGAACGGAGTTTGAAAACTTAAGGATTCGCTTTCTTGCTGCCTTGATTCCTAAATAGTTTAATGGAAGAATGAAGCAAAACACAAAGTGACAGCGCTTTTGTGCTTCAGTTAACCTTTGTCAACTGAGACTGCTTCATCCATTGTTGTGTGTATTTCCTCACATTATTTTGTGCTTTGCAGGTATCCTGGAACCGGGGAATATGACAAGTTCTTTGAAGAGGGTATCTACAATTGTGCAGGATGTGGTACTCCTCTTTATAAGTCAACAACCAAATTTAATTCAGGCTGTGGTTGGCCAGCTTTCTATGAGGGCCTTCCTGGAGCCATAAACCGCAACGTGAGTCTTCTCCTTTATATTTGTTAGCTTTTGTGCTTTAGTATTTATGAACTTCTTTTGGCAACTTCTTTTTGACAAGATTGAGAATTTGCTATTAGCCGGACCCGGACGGTAGGAGGATTGAAATTACTTGTGCGGCTTGTGGTGGGCACCTGGGCCATGTATTTAAAGGTGAAGGGTTTCCAACACCCACCAATGAGCGCCATTGTGTCAATAGCATATCACTCAAGTTTACTCCTGCCAATTCTCCCCATTGAAGGTCGACTTTAACCAGTCAGTTAATCTTCAAGAGATGGGACCGCTCTGTATCAAGGATTCATAGTACTGTGCCAAAATAAAAGTTGTTACAGTGGCTTGGGTTCGGGTCAGTTATCCTTATTGCTTCATGACTTGTATATATATAACATGGAGATACTGGACTAAGACGGCACTATCATTACACAAGAATTGTTTTTACTTTGAAGATTGGAATGTAACTATAACAAGAGCTATTATGGCCGCAATATGTTACTAGGCTCACTAATTAGAATTAGATAAATTATAATCATTGTCAATATATTATAAATAAATTAAGACTACTTTTAATTTATTTTTAATTCTCTAATAAAATAATATATAATTATAAATTAAGATTGACGTGACTATATAAATATTAAAAATGACAAAGCAGTTTGACTTATCAATGCAAGATTACAATGAATAATTTAGTCTTTTCGTCATCTAATGTTTTAAATAGATAGAGTATGAAATTAATGTCTACTGTATTTAAATTCAATAATGTTTATATTTGCTAATTAGTAATTAATTTATAATTGATATTTAAAAAATTATTTTTTAAATTTGGAGATTTTTTAGATCGTTATAAATTAACAATAACAGAATATTCTTCCAAATTACTTTAGGGTGACAAATAATGTATTGACATACTTAGTTATCTCCGTATAGTTTATATTATATTCAAGTACTATTGACTAAGTTACACTAAATAGAATAGTTTATAAGTAATCTCAAAATATAGTAATTCTTATAATTCTTATAGGAGATGCCTTGGAAATCTCATATTAAAGATCAATTACACAATAATTATAATGAAAAAGTTCATAGTGACAAAAGTAATATTCCATTTGAGATCCTTATAATCAGGACAATTCCGTGAACTAATTCTCTAATAAGTGCCCATAATTTTTTTAAGCTTCTCTATACTTAAAATTGATGAGATCAATTATTTTCTTCATAAGAAAAAAACAACATGTGTTAGTTTTATTATTTCATCAGTACCTTATCTCGAAGAAATTACAATTAAAGAAAATTTAGAAATAACACATAATTGTAAATTGAATATCATAATTAAGAACTCATCATAATTTTAATTGCATAATAATTATTTCGATGATTTTATCTTTCCTATTAAGCATCATATATAACAACAACAAAAACAACACCCAGTGAGAGTCCCGATAATATGCAAGGTTTGGGGAGGTTCAGTAATATGTAGGGTTTTGGGAGGTCCAGTAATATACAGCTTACCCTCACCTGGTAAAAAGGTTGTTTTCGGTGTTAAGCATCATATGTAATTAACAATAAATAAATAAATATAAATTTTGTCTTTATTTATTAAAATAATAATGTCATGCATTAAATTGTAAGTAATCAATTAGCTATAAGAGTATATTCTAACAATCTCCTACTTACACTAAAATCAAATTGCCTATGTATCTAATAGGGATAACATAATTAAAAGTGTCTAACCTTTTTTTTTTTCAATTCAGTGCCAAATTTTCCAAAATTTTCAAATTGGGGACTAACATTTTAAAATTTTTATAAATTAGGTCAAAATATTGATTTGACTAATGTGACTAATAAATGGACATTTATGTAACATATGGTACACACGTCAACTCAGTATAAACAACTTTTTAACCTTTTTTATACAAGTTTTAAAAGATTATTCATTGAAAATTTTAAAAAGTTTGACACTAAATTGAAACAAATCTTAAAGGGTTAAGCATTGTTTAATTTGTTATCCATATCTAATAGCCTATCCATCCATATGTCTATCACATTTTTTTTAGAGAATGACTGAATAAGAGTATCTACAAGATTCTCTTAAATGAGAATTCGCTTTAGTGCAATCTCTTTTCACTCCATTATCTCCTTAATCAAGTAAACATTTTTTGGTACATGTTTAGACCGTTGATGAGACCTTATTTGCTTTGCATATACAATACTGTTATTGATGTTACAATATAATATTAATGTTTCACAATGCTAAACCACTTTAAGTTCAATGGTGAACTTCTTAATTTCAAATACTTCCTTTATCGCCTTTGACATTGAAATGTGCTTTGCTTAGGTTGTAGAATCAACAATGATTAGTTGTTTGGAACTTTTCCAACTTACTGCTTCTTTATCCAGAGAAAAGATGTACCCTAACTATGATCTATTATCATCTAGATCATATTAAAAACTCAAATATGAATACCCTGAACTCTTAGTTCATCTTCTCTATAAACCAAGAAAACATCTTTAGTTTTTCTCAAGTACTTTAAGATATTGTTCACATTCATCCAATGACCATCACTGGTATTATCTTAAAATATGCTCAATATACTAAAATTATAAGAGACATCAAGTCTAATACGTACCGTCATATATATGATTGATATGATAGTTGAAGGATATATAATACAATTTATTTTATGTCTCTTTTCTTATGTCTTTAGGCATATACTCTACAACAGAGAAATTTCATGTGACATAGTAAATAATCTCCTCTTAGAATTCTTTATGCTAAATTTCTTTAGCATTTCATCCATGTACGATAATTAAGATAAACCAAAAACCTCTTTGTTCTATCCCTATAGATTTTTATTCTAAAAATATAGGCTACTTTGCCACATCCTTCATGGAGAAGTTCATAAACAATCAATTTTTTTTTGCATATTAGAGAATTATTATGTCATATTTAATTAGCAATATGGCATATACATATAACACTATGAAGAAGATTGCACTCCAACTAAACTTCTTATAAACACATGGTTCATCTATATTTTCTCATAAAATCAAACTATTTGATTTTCTCATAAAAACAGGTGTTCCAACTTTATAATGCTTGATTAAGTTTATAAAATAGACTTTTACAACTTGCATATTTAATTAGGAAAACTTTCGGATTCAAAACCTGTAGGTTGTATTATATAAACACCTCAAGCAAATTTGAATTGAGAAAGTTTGTTCTGAAATTTATTTGCTAGATTTCATAATCATGATATGTAGTTATAACCAATTAGATCATTATGGATTTAATACGAACATTTTGGATTCAAAACCTTTAGGTTATATCATATAAACATCCTCAAACAAATTTAAATTGAGAAATGTTGTTATGAAATATATTTTCCATGATTTGTAGCTATAACCGATTAGATGATTATGGATTTAATATAGCTATTAGAAAAAGGTTTCATCAAAATCAACTCCTTATTTTTGTTTGTAATCTTTAGCCACTAGCCTTTTTCTGTATATGTGTACATTACCATTTATGTCAATTTTCTCTTAAAAACTTACTTGCATTTAATAAGTACAATGTTGGACCAATGGAGGTTGACAAATTAAATCCTTCTATGTTTTGATAATAATAAAACTTAAAAAAGTGGTTAAGAAATAATTTCAGGTATTTGGATTGAAATTCAAATAAAGGATTTGTGCAAATCAAGATTGCGATATTGAGTATCATACTTCAACGTGCAAGAGATAAACAACGTGCAGATCGTGTATGAAGAATTCAAATCAGCATCTCAACAAACATAGATTGAAGATTATATGAGATATGTACGTTGGAGCTCAGTACTAGTCGACCATCATGTTGCAAGTTGACTAATAATAATCAGATATGTCAGTTGGAGCTTAAGACAAGTCGACCAGCATGTTGCAAGTCGACTATTAACAATAGACCTGACAGTTGGTTAAATGGACTAGTCGACTATCAGCCTATTAGTCGACTATTCGAAGAGCGGAGCAAAAAGATTCATGAAAAACGTTGGTGTTAGTCGACTGATTCTTGAAGACAAGTTGACTATAATGTATTAGTCGACTATTACACATCGACTAGTCGACTATCAGTTACAACTGAACATAATCTAACTGAGTCAATTGATTACAAACGGATCAAAAATCTTTATACAACAGCTAGGAGCATTCTACAACAGCTAGGAGAGTTCTACAAGGTCTAAAAACGTCTTGAAGCCTACAAATAAAGGACAGAACTTCAAAAGATCAATTTACACAAGTCCAAAGCAAAGCATACTTACTATAGATCAAAATTTGCTCTTAGCATATTCAATTGTATTCAGCTGTACTGAGCTTTACTACTTAGATTTCTATCATTGTGATCATTGTGAGTTGAGTGATTAGAGGAGAATTACTTGTAAGGTAGGATTTGTGCCGGAAAGCAAATTGTTTGCAAGGTATAGCTTAAGCCGGAAGTCAAGTTAGGTTGGAAGAGTTCACACTGAACTAAAAAGTGTGTCTTTTTAGTAGTAAAGAGTTTACCAAAATCCTAAGTGGGAGCTTAGGTAGAGGACGTAGGTCTTAGCATCGAACCTCTATAAACATTATGTTTGCCTTTCTTCTCTACTCTTTTACATTTCAATTTGTTTGTTTGTTTTGTATGTTTTAACTCTTTGTTTTGTAGCACTTTGCGAAAAATTTAAAAGATCTATTCAACCCCCTTTCTAGATCGTTTTCAATTGGTATCAGAGCAAAAAAATTTAGGGATGACACTGAGTTTGATACACAACAACCTAGCGAAAGAAGGTAACACAAATAATCGCCCTTGTCTTTTTAATGGTACTAACTATTTTTCTTGAAAAAATCCTATGAAATACCATATCATAAGCGAGGGAGTGGAGTATTGGAAGATCATAATCTTCGGTCCACACGTTCCAGTAAATGAAAATGGTGAGATAAAGATGGAGCTAGAATATGATGACAATGATTGGAAGCAAGCCTACATCAACACAAAAGCTATGAAGTTGATATATTACGCTCTCACCGTTGAGGAGAGAAATCGAGTGAACTCAAGCACTAGCGCTCAAGAAATGTGGGAGAGACTACGCATCACTCACGAAGGAACCAACCAAGTTCGAGAAATAAAGATCAACATGCTTCTCCATGACTATGAAGTGTTTGTCATGAAGGAAGGTGAGTCTATTTCCACTATGCTTGATCGTTTTGCAGAAATTATCAATGGTTTAGGCAATCTTGGAAAGCACATGACGGATAGCAAGAAGGTGAAAAAGATTCTTCTTTCACTGCCAAAAGAATGGGACTCACAAGTCACAGCCATTATGGAGTCTAAAGATTTCAATCGAATGGAATTCAATGCCTTAGTGGGATCACTCATTAACTATGAGATCATTCTCAAATCAAGAGGAGGAAGAGGTAAGTCACAAAAATCAATTGCTTTAAAAGCTAATGTT
>JAOTAZ010087984.1:0-11884 GCA_025629785.1 Erythroxylum oxycarpum | reverse complement strand
TTCAGGTGTCGGTATTTTGGTACCGACCGTTGGAAGGCTATCTAGTATCTCGGGAGTGAAAGGTGAGCTACCCTTTGTAGACGTTCGGCCCGGACGACAATTCGCTGCCAAGTTGACCTGACCATCCGCGCTCTTCTCCAGGGTTTCCACAGAATAATGATCGGTCATCATACCGACCTGCCGAGCAGGGTCCAGTTGTTGGTCCATCCTAGACTGCCGGATTTGACGAATCAGTAGATCGGCCGCCTCTTCTATCTGCCTTTGAGTAAGGGAATTTTGCCGCGGTGCAGGAGGTGTTGCGTCCAGGGGGCGCTGAGAATTAGAATGAGAATTAGCCTCGGCATTGTCTTCCAAGGCTACACTATGTTCTTCTTGATCTCGATTGTGTGGTTGACCGTTCGGATGCGAGGATTGGGTGCTAGAATCATGATGCGGCGACAGAAGGGTAGCAGGTAGCTGCAAACCCATCCGTTGCATTGCCAGTGCCATGACGGCAGCCACATCAGGGTTTGCCGCTGCCACTTGGCTAACCTGTGTGTGTCTGGACGTGGTGCCCTGATGCCGGGCCCCACGGTGGGCACCATCTGGTTCAGTCAGATGCTGCTGCGGCTGAACGTTGTTATTCGGATCCATAACTACGCGTGCTCCAAGCTGTTGAATGCCTGCAAAACAAATAAAGGCGCACCGGGGGTGATTGCCGGCAGGCCCCTCCAATGCTTAAGTCAGTCTTTTGGTAAGGGTTGGAGTCGATCAGAGTAGGAAAAACTAGGGTTTTAGTCTCGTACCTACATCATGGCTGAATAGTACCTTATATAGGGGATATTAGCTAGGTTTAGGTCTCTACGTAAGTCTTAGTGTTTGCATGGGAGACAAGCTCATACTATTGGGCCTTCAGTGTTTGGGCCTGAAATTGGGCCTGCTTAGGCCGACCCAACCAGATCCAAACTTAGAACGTCAATAACCAAAACTATTAAGGTTAGGATCACTATCCACCGGAGAAAGTGTAGTTGTTTTGCAATCTAGTTTGTTTCCAAAATTGAAATGCTACTACAACTGAAATAAGTTAGAATTCTAATTTGTCACCTAATTTTAGGGCAAACATAGTTACCTTTGTTGTACAAAATTTTAATTTTAAGAGCATGAACAAGGAGTTAGATCTTCATTAAATCATTGTGAACTTATTTCAACTTTAGTATTTAGAATAGTATTTAATTTATAAGAATTCTATTTTAAATTCCAATATCTAAGTGGATATTTAAAATTCTTTAAAGAAGAAGTCACTATGAATAAAGAAATGTTTTCCTTTTCAGTTATCTATCTAATTTGTAAGCAATAAATTTGTGTAAACATGTAAAAGAACCTTTATATAAGAACTACCATGCTCATACTCGATCGAATAAAGGTAGGGAGACTAACTCAAACTCTGTTGCTTATCCATGCTAGCCATTTAAAAAGGTGTAGAATTCCTATTTTATAATTTTTATTAGAAAGGTCCAATATATTCTTTTCTTGAATCATCCTATTAAAAAGATTTATTGTAAGAGATTTAATATTAATTGATATTTAACCTTTTACCTAATTATTATCAATTCGTAGTAAAAATCAATAGAAAGTTAAAAAAATTGACAACCTTTTGCTATTGCCAATAATTCTTTTTCATTAATATGATATTGTTGTTGAATATCTGGAAAAGTTCCAGAGGTATATTTGCATAAAGACTCATTAGTTTTAACGTGAACATCATTGTAATTTATCTTTTTAATACTTCACTCAAACTTGATCAGAATCATCGGTTTCAAGAATTAAATCATCATTATCAGAAGGTAAAGAAAGCTTAGATAAAGTAGAGCACATGACTTTAATTTTCTTTACCTGCTAGATCAAATAAAGTAAAAACTCAAATCTTTGATCTTACTTTAACAATATTTGAAAAGGTTTCTTTATCTTGGATATATTTTGAATAAAATCATATGCATAATTTAATATGCCTAAAAAGCTTTGGACTTGTTTTATAACTTGTAATGTATCTAGAAATTGTGAAATTTTCTTAAGAATGTGAGGTTGAAGTTTAACTTCTTTACCATTTATTGCCATTCCTAAAAATTCCATCCCAGTTTCGCATATGTTAGCCTTTTTCTTAGAGAGAGCAAGATCATGTTTTTCACATAATTTTGCAAATGTAAGAAGATGCATAATATGTTGTTGCAGTCATATAAGTTTAGGGGAGAAATTTGATAATTAACGTTGTTATATTATTTAAATTATTTGTTTAGAGTACTTCGGTTCTTAATTCTTAATTTTTTCCCATTTGGAATCTCTATCCTTTTAATATTAGCTGAACTTACATTTTAGTCCCTATTCTTTTAATCAAAAGTTTAGTTAAACCTTAACATTTTTTAGTATGTTAAAAAGACACTAATATTTTATAAACTATGTTATTTAGCCATTATAATTTTTGTCAAGATTCCACTAGTCTTGCGTATGTGACATTTTCTTAAGTTAAAGGCCCACGTTAGCCACTTTAGTAATTAATGTGGATCTCCTAATTGTTTGAAATCCTAAATTTATGGATTTAGGGTTTCAATGAAACCCTAAATTATAAAACTAAATTCAGGTTGTTTATTAAAGAAATGGGAAATAAATGTTAGTTTTCTTAAACTGCCTTTTCTTTTCCTAATTAGTGATCACTCTTCAAGTGTAAGTTTGATACAAGAATAAAGATAGGAAAGATTGAGAATTGGTACATTATTGTGTCATTACTTTTTATGGAGATGATGGTTTTTACAAAAACACAAAAGAATGGGTTGATGCTTGCTCCGTACTGTATTCAACATAAGAAACTCATATTAGGAGTAACTTACAATTCGCCAAAATTAAAGAAAAGTTATCATATGGAAAAAGAATTAGAAACCCAAAAATCCCAAAATCATATATAAAACACCAGCACCAAGAATGCAAGAAAGGCTACAGTAATGGTTGCAAGTGAAGTATCTTTAAAAAGTGTTATATATTGCTTGTCACATTCTATTTAGGTTTCAAACCTTAAATCGACAAGTCTAATGTTTAAGACAATTTGGGGGTCTACTTCAGCCTACATGGCTAATATAAAACCTCAAATTTAAAAAATTTTCACATAAGCAAGACCAATATAGCCTTGATAAAAATTTGGAGTTATGCTAATCTAAGAGTTAAATCACACAGTAAAATTTTAAAGTCTTTTTTTGTACATTCATAAATATTAGCATCTCACTTAAATTTTGGTAAGAACATTAAGGTTTGAAACCTAACTTCAACTTTGTCTTTGAATGGTTTTGATTTATTAAATTAAGTTGAAACGTGAAGATATGATACAAGTACGAATATTTGATATTTTTCTTTGCAAAAATAAGTGTCTCTTTATCTTTTTGGTTGATTCAAATGATAAATATGCAATAATTAATATAAATTTAAATTTTATATAAGTTTGTAAGTTAATAAGAAATTTTAATTTTCCTGTCCATTTATTTTTCTTTTTTTATTTTCAAACATGACTTGATCATTCTAAAATTTTCTTTGTTATGCAAATTAAGATCACATCATTGAGTTCATTGATTAAAATGAAAAGAGCATTTACATTAACCATTTTAAATTCTTAAAAATCTTACCTTGATTACATTTACCAGATAACCATTATTTTTATTCATGTCTCGTTTCTTTGTTAAATCAACCACAATATGTGTTACCTTAAGTCTTTTCAATTAAACTTTTGAATCTTGAAGAAAAAGGTTTTATTAATTACTTGCATAAAAATGATATTTCTCCTAGAAAGTTTAAAGTAGGGTGATTAGGATCGGAGTAATTTCAGTTGTAATGTTCCAAATTAAAATAAATAAAAAATGATAAAGGAAAAAAGAATATACATACATACATACATATACACACATATATATACACACATGTGTGTGTGTGTGTTGTCATGACTTGATGAAAGAAGTATTTAAGATGATTTAAGGCTAAGATTCTTACAATGAGATCATAAGCCCCTTTTCATATTTTTAACTGAAATTTTCTTTTTATCATACCTCACCTAAGAACCATTACACAACAACTATCAATAGAAAACTTTAATAAATAAGACATGATCATCAATATCAAATTCATACCTTATAAATTATTTTAAGATAAAAGTAGAGATGACATTGGGTCAAGTTGGACCAAGCTTGCCAATAGTCTGACTTGCCTGACACTTATTACCTAGGGATCAAACTCAATATAAATCTTGATAAAGCCTAGGATTGAACTGACTTAAAATTTAGTTAAGCTTAGGATGAACGAACCAAACCTAACTAGAACCATTACCAAAATAATATCATTTTGGATTATAAGTTCTTAACAACATCATTTTGGTATAGAAGTTTGAGCTAAGGTTTAGGTCTACTCCTTAACCCGAGTCTGACCGAAGTTCATTCAAAGGAGTAGACCTAAACCCTAGCTCAAACTCCTATACCAAAATGACATCGTTAAGAACCATTATCAAAATAATGTCATTTTGGTTTATAAGTTCTTAACAATGTCATTTTGGTATAAGAGTTTGAGCTAGGGTTTAGGTCTACTCCTTAACCCGAGTCTGACCGAAGTTCATTCAACCTAGGCCTAGCATATTATTCTATTTGTTTTACCATAAGTGCATATTACAGTTGTAGTTAAAATTAGTAAGTATGGCTCAATCCTGTGAGAATTGTCGATTAGCGATAGATGCATAGATAACTATAAATGCATAATTAACTATACTTTTACGCCCAAATTTAATGTATTTTACTTCATATTTTATACAATTGTATGTATTTGGCACTTAATTCATCTCAAGTGTGTATACAGGTGATAATTGCATTCATGGACTTAAAGGAGAGGAATTTGGATAAAAACACGATGTAAAACAAATAATCGACAAATCTGAAGGAATGCACAGTCGTACACTTTCCTATGGTCGTGCACTTTCGCTATATCTAACGAATTCTGATTATGCAAGATCGGATACATGCATTACAAGAGACCGTGCATCGAGCAAAACCTAGAATTTTATATAAAAGTAACGTTTCAGAGGCAAATGAAGGGGGGAAGTCGCAAGCATCAATTTGAGGAGTGCAAACGTGATTCTAGAGGCAAATTGAAGCTTGAGGAGTGGAAGACACGGAGATTTTATTGACGGATCCATCAGAATGCAAGATCAGATGTCTACATCGTTAGAATACTCAATAGAGAACAATAAAGGAGGTTTAGAATTATGATTTTATTGTTTTTTATTCTGTTTTCTGTATACATGTATATGATTTCATATTCGTTGATGTATAAATAATTTTTCTGTTAGTATTAGGCTAGATGAACCCTATTTCATACCGAAACATGTTTTGATTATTTTGTGAATGCAATTATGTTGTTTGATTATTGCGATCCAATTATCTTTTTATTATTGTCTATTAATGTGATTTATTAGACTTTAATCTGATTTCATATGTAGAGATTGAGAAATTCTAAGTTTGAATAGATCTATGATAGTTGGAAAGAGTTGATTGCAACTTTAAAAATATGATGGCATAAATCTTCCTAATTAGAGTCAAACTTAATAGAGGGATTCATAATACGGTAACACAATCCTATAAAATTTAACCTGAGTAATTCAGTTAGAAATCTTAGGATTAGTTGCTAGTAGAATCAAGGTCAGCTACTAGCATACCTTAGAAGTCTCCACGGTCCAATTAATCAATAACACAATTGCAAGCAAAAGATCAATCAGTTAAAGGTTTAGGAGGATTCGACACCTAGATACTAATTATTTGATATTGATAATAACTCGATGATTATTTTAATTGCTTAACTTTAATTTCTTTAATTCAACCATAATCAATTCTTAAGCTAGATAATAGAATAATGGTAACTATTAGAATTCACTATCTTTGTGGGATCAACTCGTATTTTCCAATACTAGCTACAGCTACACTGTGCACTTGTGGTATTAAAATATTAACTACTCACAAAAAACGTCAAACAATTAGCTATCTATAACTTACAAATTTAATAAAATAGATCAAATCTTTATCGATAGTTGAATAAAGAAAAGAAAATACCAAAAAACCTAAATACTAATGCAATTAATGATAAAAATTTGTACCAAACTATAAATTAACTACATTTGGGTCAAGTTCTCCTAGGTTTTTAGTATATTCACTTTCACATTTGATTAACGAATCATTCTAGCTTCTTGGATTAGTAAAAGTTCTTAACTTTGACTTTATTCTCTCTCGAGGCATATAATCCCTGTATAGAGATTAATTAATCGAAATCTCTTTTGAGTCTAGACATTTTAAGAATTCCTTAAATCGTTATGTGAACTTTGTTGATAGATTTTACCCTAACTTAGGAAGATCTTACAACTTTTTATCTTATAGCTCACATCTTGCAGATTTTTATCGGATAGCTCACACTCATCCCTCTTTACATACATCTCATTTCTCGAATCTCAATTCATAAATCATATGTTGAATCTTCCACTTTCACTCCTTTAATTCAATTAATTAGAAAAGCATGACAAGAAAACTAGAATTTCACTAATAAAAGAATGAGTTAAAGTACATCATATTTTAAGTTCTACCACCTAAATCTATATCCTGATTAGTTTTTGTTAGCCAAAGCAAAGAAAGCATTGTCTTGAATCTTGAAATCTTTCAAAGAATTGTAGAATTCCTCCTTTATCTTCAAAGAATGATGAATCATTGATCAAGATTGATGCACTTCAATTGTTCTTTAGTAAAAAAAAAGTTTTAATTTATGTCTTTTTCCATCGTTAAAAAATTGAAACCTTAATTTTTAATGAGCTACACAACCCTATATACATGTCCATTTAGCTAGTTGTATACTCCATATAATTCTCTAGAAATTAGCATTGCTAACATGGGTTTATACATAGGACATGTATGACACTGTGTTCTTCATATGGGATATAACACAAGGCATATAGGGTACGCTGAAAAAATAAAAGCAATCACTTCCATATATAGCCCTCAACATAGAAACGTACACTATGCCGTGTTATACATTTCTTCTTTAAATCTTCCAAAATTACTTTATCTCATTCCAATTCTTCTTCAATTTTGCTTCTTTTCCTTGTATAGGTAAAAGTATGACTTGAAATGACAAAACTTCTTAAATTAAGTATCAAATCTTTCAAATTCATCTACAACACAAGTAATGTGCTATGAAAGTAGTGCTAAAAATAATATAAGTCTAGCATACATCAACTATTGACTTCAGTTAGTTGAGGCTGAAATTTTCAATCCTAGATAAGAGCAAGAACTGAATGCTAGAAAGATATTTCTGTTAAATTTATTTTGTCTTATCATTATTTGAATGGAATTCAAAATTGTATTTAGAGATAAGAATAAATTTATTGATCAAATTATCTTATCTAATTAGGAAGATAAACTTATATCTTTAGGATATTCTTAAGGATTTGAAAGAAAATATTCCTTGAAAAAATGTGTAAGATTATTTTATTTGAAAAGGGAATACATATTTGTTCCCTTTTTCATAATGGATTGTACTTTCTATATAACCATAAGTAGCCAACTTAATTATTTTCTTGTCAAAATATAATGGAATTTTGAGTCCAAAAGTTATGAGAACTAATTTAGTTTTCTTTTGATCATTGTTCTTAAATATTTATATATTTTCTTCAATTTCTTAAGATAATTATTTTGATTGATTAAATGAAAATGGCATCGTTTTAATTGTCAAAATAATTATTTGCTAATTAGAATTTCAAAGTCGTATACGTTTAATTGTTCTAACATTCATAAAAAAACATAATTTATTATTGCCAAATTTTCAATCGTATATAATCTATTTTCAATAAATCGAGCTTATTTTCTTATTAATTAGAATTGGTGTTATTTCTCTTTCTAAAAATTGTTAATAAATTATATCGTAAAAGCTTATTCAAAGATATTTGTTAATAAAAGAATTAACCGAAAATGTTTCTTTTGGCTAACAAAAAATTGTAGAGAAATAGGTTAGTAGAGTTTGTTAATAACCTTAACCAATTTATTCATAAATAAATAATATTATTCTTGAATAAGGGATTAATTGCATGAATCAAAACTGAGATTAATTATTTAATTAGAAATTACATATCATATTATTTTTTAAAACTGTTTCAATTTAAATTGACAGACTCAAAAGTTGTTGTGATCATAGCTTAATTATCCAATAAGTTTTTAAACGAAGTTTCGGCCAATACCTTCTTTACAATACAACTTAAGGAGGTTTTGGGACAACATATTACAAGGTCTAAGTGATTACAATGCTTGATAAGAGCTGAATATTTGCCAGGGTGCATATTTAGAATAAAGCAATAGGGATAATTATAAGTGGATGGGCTTGGTATAGTTTCACCGTAACTGTTGAATAACCGCCGGTGCTGAGTTACTCTTGGTCCACCGTAGAGCTAAATGACACCTGAATTATCCATAATTATTGTACTACAAGAAAGAAAAAGGTTGTTTAGCGACAAAAATTACCGATGGCAAACGTTAATATTCCATCAAAAATATAAATTGGCGACGGAATTTACCGACGGACTAAAGCGTTATTAAATGGGCCAGCGGTAAATTTATCGATGGACATTCCTATCCATCGGTAAATATACAGACGATTAGATGTATCCATCGGTAAAGATGACTAAATATACCAACAGAAACTAAATTTCTGTCGTTGAGTCTACCGTAAATATGTTACATTTTTTTGACGGTTTAAATATGACTGAATATATTGACGGAAACTAAAATTCTGTTGATGAGTCTACCGTCACTATGTTACATTTTTCCAACGGTACTAAAATTTTGTTGGTAAAGGTATTAAATTTTCTTTTAAAAATTTTCAACATTAAATTTTATTTCACAATCTTATGATTAATGCATAACTTCAACAGCTATAAATTATCAGTGCATAATTTTTTGATTTGTTTATATATTTAATTTATTTAAACAGAAAGTTGATTGATCATATAAAGTTAAAATTTTCTTCAGTGATAATAAAAGCATTAAATTGTACATAATAAGTCTTTGGTAATCCAAGCTAAATGACTACAACAATCTTATTGTTATGGTGACCGCGGATGGTTTGAGGTGTTAACCCTCCCTTTCAACTGCTCCATGTCATTTTGGAGCTTAGCCATATACCCCATCGTCTGCTGCAATTGACTTGTTAATGTTTACACTATGCTCTCAAGCTGATGGTATTGTTCCATTGTCGGCCGTCTACCAGATGTTGCTGTACTGGACGTGGAAGATTGTGAATAACATGTGTTCGCAAATAAACATAGCCTGAAGATCCTTCCACAACTATCCCTACCACCTACTGTATCAAGATATGTTTGACTCTCATCAACAACATGAGAGTGCTGAGACTATCGCTGAATGCTTTCTTGTATTTGGTTCTATTAGGAGGCAATGTTTATATTAGTAAGTAATAATTATTATGAATGAATATTAAACATAAATTTCACATACATTCAATTCTTTACATTGACTGTTGACGAATATTTTTCAGGCAACATTTCCGACAGATATACTATTTCTGTCGATAATTGGTTATGGTTTTTTTACCGTCGATAATATTCCGTCGCTAATTCAAACTTTTGTTGTAGTGTTTTATGGCATTAAAATTTGTATATTCATTGAATTGTCAAATGAAGCTTTCGCAAAGCTGCCCACGACAAATTACCAAAATATAATTACTTTGTGTCTGACCTATATTGGACAAGTAGTGTTCAACCTTCCCCTGTATGGCGTGCCACTATCATGCCTTAAATGTTTTAACCAACAAGTAACCAAGGACCGTTACTTATCGTCAAATACACTCGAAGGACATAAGACGTAAAACTGAAATTATTTAATTAGAAATTACTTATTTAATCTATCTTGGTTAGGTCGGCTGTGCTAGGCTCAGGCCCAGGTCTACACGTCCACGGCTCATTCGCAGGTGTTAGTCTCCCATGCAAACGTAAAGACCTAAACCTAGCATCTATTCCATATATAAGGTATTGTTTTTCCATGATATAGGTACGAGATTAGAACTCTGAGACTCTTTGTTGATAGCCACCATAACCTTCACCAAAAGACTAACTTGAGCGTCGGAGGGGCCTGTCGGTTATCAACCCCCGACGTGCCTTTATTGTTTTGCAGGTGCTTCAGAGTTAACATTGACCAGCTTCATGGATCCAAGCGGTAACGTCTAACCTCAGCAGAATTAGGCAGAACCAGTTGGCGCCCACCGTGGGGCCCGGAATCAAGGCACCACGTCTAGAAACACACAGATCAGTCAGGTGGCAACAACCAATCCTGATATAGCCGCCGTCGTGACACTTGCACTACAGAGGATGGGTTTGCCGTTACCTGCCACCCTCCCTCCAACATATCATGATTCCCGCACACAATCTTCGCACCCGAATGATCAACCACAACCTCAGAACCCAGATCAAGAAGAACATAGCATAGCCTTGGAGGACAATGCTGAGACCAATTCGCATCCAAACCTCCGGCACCCTCTAGATGCAGATCCCCCTACACCACGACAAACCTCCCTCACCCGAAAACAGATCGAGGAAGTGGCCGATTTGTTGGTTCGTCAAATTCTACAATCTCAGCAGGGACAACAGCCGACACCCGCACGGCAAGTTGGTGTGATGGTCGATCGCCATCCCGTTGAAGCCCTAGAAAAAATTGTGGGCGATCGGATCAATGTGGCTATGAATTCTCGTCTGGATCATCCCTTAGCGCAATATAGCTCTCCCTTTATCCCAGCGATCTTGGATAGCCTCCCTGCGGTCGGTACCAAAATACCGACGCCGGAAAAGTATACTGGAAAGATCGATCCTCTGGATTATCTGCAGCACTTCCAATCGATGATGAACCTACATTGCGTTCCGAATGCCATTCAGTGCAAGGCGTTCTGTACCGCCTTCCAAGAGGAAGCTCGACGATGGTTTAATAGCCTACCTCCGTGTTGCATTACTTGCTTTGAGGATTTTTAGCTGCTATTCCTCAATCAATTTGCTACAAATAAACGACCATAGAAGACTGCCTTGGAAGTAATGCAGTTGACCCAAGGAAGGAACGAAAACCTGCGGGAGTTCATCACTCAATTTAATAATAAAGCTGTCGAAGTCCCTGACCTCACCTGCTAGTCCATGTTGGCGGCACTGATGAGCAATACAAGGGATGAAGAATTTAAAAAATCACTGGCCGCGGGCCGAGTGGTAAAGCGGATGATTCCCACAAGCGACAGAAGGATCAGTCGAGCTGGAGAAAATCGACCGACCAACGAGGACATCGATGAGAATTCTTCACCCCGCTCAACAGGCGATATGCAGAAGTATTGGCAGCTATGAGAGCAAATGGGGAACCCCTCCGAGAACCCCATAAGATGAAGACTCCCTTTCAAAAGAGGGACCCTGATTTATATTGCCATTTTTATAGAGACATCGGTCATGACACAGAAGATTGCTAGCACTTGAAGAGAGAAATCAAACTCCTTATCCAAAGAGGAAGGCTGGGCAGGTTTCTGAAGTACGAGAAAAATACCGATCGCGATAATGCCGATTGAGAGAATGATGGTAGGAGCGGTTGGCCTGACAGATGGTGAAGACCTTGGAGGCGAAATAATGCTAACGAGGGAGGAAGGCAGAATAGAAATACGGGCGATCGACGCGATACAAGAGGACAATTAAGGCCAAGAGGTGATAGAAACGCTGGACAGTAGGACGACCGACCGGCTAGGGTCATAAACATGATCTTTGGTGGTAGTGCAGCGGGTGGATCAACCGCTAAAGGAAGAAAGAGGTATGCAAGAC
>JAOTAZ010087969.1:0-11886 GCA_025629785.1 Erythroxylum oxycarpum | reverse complement strand
TTATAACATAACTTAACCTACTTAGGCCTAAAGCCCATTTCATTTAATACTTGCCCAACTAACTCATTTAATGTCATATGCTCATTTAATGCTACATATTAATTAATGCTATATTATTTAGTTAATGCTAACTAAATTTTATTAATTAAATCTAATCATGCTTAATTAATCATAAAAAAAATATTCGGGGCTAACATTAGGAGTCAAAAAAATTAAGTCTACATCTGTAGTTCTCCAATGAGCTGATAGATCATCATCTTGTGGGCATTATAGAGGATATTTTGGTCCAGGTTGAGGGTTTAGTTTTTTCAGCTAATTTTTTATGTGCTTGATATGTCTTCTGAAGTTATGCAAGAAACTTCTCTAATTCTCGGTCAAGCTTTATTAAGGACTACTAATGCCATGATTAGCATGAAAGAAGGTACGATCACCATAGAGGTAGGAGACCAGTAGGTAAGCTTTAATATCTATGATGAGGCTATGAAACACTCACATGAGGACTATTCGCTAATAAGAGTTAACATGCTTGAAATTGTTTTTAATGACGCATGCATTGAGTTTAAACTGGCAATGAGCCCATTAACTAATGACTCTTTCGAGGAAGTATTTTTTGTTGATGTTTTAGGTGAACTGTGGAGTGTGGACGTTCACACAGAAGTGGGAATTGGTTGAGTTACCTCAACAGAGTATGGCTATCAGCAAAACGTCACCCCGGAGATGAAAGATCCATCGTAAGCAACAAGTTGTTTCTCATCCTTCACTTACAACTTACTTCTGCTTTGTGATTGAAGATGACATTGTTATGCATGAGTATGTTGACTAAGTGTGGGGGAGAAACTATTTCAGTAGGGCTTAGGTTTAGTTATTCTGCTTCAATAATTCATCTTCCCTTTGAATTCAAAGTTTTAGTAGATGCATGACACATCTTCTATGATAAAGGAAATTAGTGTAGATGGTGAACTGGATTTTGTTTTGTGATGATTAAGGACTTGAATATGAGCTGAGTATCCACTTAGAAATTGTTATGTCTTGTTTCTTTCTCCCTCGGGAAAACTTCTCCACAGCGAGCTCATCAGTCACTGCGGCCACAATGCCTCTCAAGTCAATTCACTACGACGTGAATTTATTTTTTCGCCGCAATGAACATTTTTATGCAGTCCTCGTCGTAGCGTGCAATAATTCTTTTGCTGCAGCAAAAGACCCATCTGCACAAAATCTGCAAGTGAAATATCCCTTTTACCCTTGTTGTTCTTCTGATCTTTCATCTACCCTTTGTCTTTTTCATCATTTCATTCTTCTTCTTTCTCAACTTACCATCTCCCCCTCTCCTCCCTTCTCATTTTTGCCAAGTAAAAAATTCGAATTCCCTTGCGACATTCCTCTTCGCTCTCATTCTCCTCTAGCCATATCGTGTTCGTGGTTCGTATTTGCGTCTCCCTTATCCCACTTCTTAAGTTTCGTCCTTTGTTCCGTTCTTTCCTCGATTCTTAATTTGATATTAGGGCAAGTTTACCGCAGTATGGCAGGCTGACATTCTTCTCCGTGGCGAAGAAATAGTGGTAATTTTAGCCTTCACCACGGTAACAGACCAATTTCATCGCGGTGAGTTTTGTGAGTTTTGTCTTTTAGTGAAATTTTGTTTAATCCTTATGTTTATTTTTCTTTGTTTTTTGCAGGAATATGCCTCGAACTGAGAACTCTACCCGTCACTCCTCTACTACATCCTCTAGCTCCTCTGACTCCTCCCATCACTCCCATTCCTCCCCTCATTCTCTTCCTTCCACTGACTCCGATTATGCCAACCTAGCTGAAAAGATCAACTCTATGCCATTCATTAAGGAGCGGCCCTTTCCCTTTATTCCCCACAACAATCCATTTGTCCACCAATTGGTCAACTCTCAATTAATGGGACTAGTTCAACCTAGGGATCAGGGTAATGAGAAATTTGTTCGCCACTTTTATACATATGCTTGCGTCCACAACACCTTGGAAATTAATTTCCGTGGTGTAACAGTCCCTACCGCCTTTACCACTGCAAGCATCCACGAGCACTACAACCTTCCACCTATCTTTCACTACCACTACGAGTAGTTGATAC
This sequence comes from Erythroxylum oxycarpum, assembly GCA_025629785.1. NCBI lineage: Eukaryota > Viridiplantae > Streptophyta > Magnoliopsida > Malpighiales > Erythroxylaceae > Erythroxylum > Erythroxylum oxycarpum. Next base: position 9,788 of record JAOTAZ010087969.1, on the reverse strand, counting down.
ATCACTGTCTCAAGGGTGTTGTCATTCGTACCCTCTGTGTCAAGGGTGCCGTCTAGCATCAACCTCGAATCTATCAACGCTACCTAAAGCATTCTGATCTCCTCCCTGAGGCTCGTCCTTAGCTTCATTTGGTTAGCAATAACATCATTCCCACCTCCCACCTAGCCTATGTAACGAAACACCAAGCCTTATATCTTTACCTTTTGATGATTGGTCGCCCGGTCGACCTAGCCCATACCATTGCCTCTGCCCTCTGTGATTCCATCACTACTGCCAAGCTCACCAACGCCATTACCTTTCCCCACCTCATCGCTAAAATATTCTGGGCCCATAACGTCTCGGAATACAATAATGACAGCTATTTTGACCTGGGCCCCCTGTTTCGTTACGTCCGTCTTAAATAACAACAACTATACTCTCCACCCCAATCTACCCAACCTCTTACATCACTACCTAATGTTGTTGCCACCCATGCTGCTGCCTTGCCTAGCGAGGACATTTCTTTGGCTCCAGCTTCTGCTGAGCCTGTCACTTCACAAACCCTAGCTCTCCGGGACAATGGCCTATCCGTAGACCTGGCTACCCTCCGAGACACCATTTATTAGACCATCACCCGATAGGATCGAGATTGAATGTATCGACAACGGATGGATGCCTAGCTTACCTAGCACCTGCACTTTCAGCTTCCTTTTAATGAAGATGACTCGCTTATTGGTGTTGGCCCATCGGGATTAGCTCCTTCAGACGCTGGCAAAGATCACCCGATGGAGTAGATCGAGTGTTTTTTCTTCTTAGTTTGTCGACTGCTCAGTTCATTTTTGTAATGCCCAAACTTTTTTGCGCACCATTTGTATACAATTCTCTTTTTCCTTCCAATTTGTGGTTACTGCACCTTCCTTTTTCACTTTATTGCTTATTTATGTTCATTGTTCATCACATTGAGGACAATATGATGTTTAAGTATGAGGGAGGCAAATAATTTTCACCGCAGCGCACTATGCTTTCGCTGTGTCTATGTGTTGAATCCATGTTTTTTCCCATGACAAACCCTTTCTTCACCACGACAATGTTTGTGTGTTGAACTGTTCGCCACGACACCATATTCTTTTAGAAATTATTTTTTTAAGCACCTATCCATTGCTATCCCCTTGAGCCATAATTTTTGAGCACATGCACACATCTTCTTATGTGTCAATAGTTTATTTTACATTTTCTTCTAGTTATCTCAGGGAATTAGTTACCAAGAAAAGCCAATTAAAAAAACAAGAATTCCAAAAAGAAAAATATATATGTATGTTCTCAAAAGAAAATATTAAAAAAGGTTAAGAAATAAATTATATTGTCATTATTGTAAATATTGTCTTATTGTTGACATCTATTTCATAATTATGGTGCATATACTCATACTTTTTCTTCTTTCGTCCATTCCATCCATTTCATCTAGCTTTCCGTTCATTACAACCTTGAAAAGTCCTCTTGATTTTCGAGATTTAAGTTCTTGTAGTGGAGAGGTAGAACTGTCACAAGCTTATAATAGATAATGGACTAAGCAGATTTTAAAGTTAAATTATCCCCAAAAAAAAAGAGAGATGAGAGCAAATACCTTACCTTGAGTGAAATCTCTTTTGCTCAATCTCTAGGATTAAATTCTTATAGTGTTTATTTTGTTAGCACTCTTTCAGTCTTCTTTGATTGATTTCTGAGAAAGTGATTTTTGTTAACTTCCTACTTTTATTTTAAGCATGGTCGAAATTTTTCTTTTGCACTTGTGTCTCTTTGACAGTTATAAAATTTGTTCAGGAGTACAAAGGTCTAAGGGTGGGGGAATTTGATTGAGCCCTAGTTTATTATATAAATTGGCGAAATTTTCATGACTTTTACTACACTTTTTGATTCAGGCAAATAATTTTCACCGCGGTGCACTATGCTTTCGACGCGTCTATGTGTTGAATCCATGTTTTTTGCCACGACAAACCCTTTCTTCACCACGACAATGTTTGTGTGCTGAACTGTTCTCCACGACACCATATTCTTGTAGAAATTATTTTTTTAAGCACCTATCCATTGCTAGCCCCTTGAGTCATAATTTTTGAGCACATGCACACATCTTCTTATGTGTCAATAGTTTATTTCACATTTTCTTCTAGTTATCTCAGGGAATTGGTTACTAAGAAAAGCCAATTAAAAAAAGAAGAAATTCCAAAAAGAAAAATATATATATACGTTCTAAAAAAAATATTAAAAAAGGTTAAGAAATAAATTATGTTGTCATTAGTGTAAATATTGTCTTATTGTTGACATCTCTTTCATAATTATGGTGCATATACTCATACTTTTTCTTCTTTCGTCCTTTCCATCCATTTCATCTAGGCTTCCGTTCATTACAACCTTGAAAAGTCCTCTTGATTTTCGAGATTTTAGTTCTTGTAGTGGAGAGGTAGAACTGTCACAAGCTTATAATAGATAATGGACTAAGCGGATTTTAAAGTGAAATTATCCCCAAATACCTTACCTTGAGTGAAATCTCTTTTGCTCAATCTGTTGGATTAAATTCTTATAGTGTTTATTTTGTTAGCACTCTTTCAGTCTTCTTTGATTGATTTCTTAGAAAGTGATTTTTGTTAACTTCCAACATTTATTTTAAGCATGGTCGGAATTTTTCTTTTGCACTTGTGTCTCTTTGACATTTATAAAATTGGTTCAGGAGTACAAAGGTCTAAGGGTGGAGGAATTTGATTGAGCCCTAGTTTATTATATAAATTGGCGACATTTTCATGACTTTTACTACACTTTTTGACTCCTATTTCTAGATTTGTGCTTAAATTGACTCTTGAGTGTGTACTTTTATTTTATGTAGTTTGATAGCAAAAATAGCCACAATTCAGTATTAATGGCACTAATTAATTTTCTAAGAACAATTGATAATGCAATCTACTATTGTTCATTGTAGGAACCTCAAGGTGAAGGGACTCAAGAAGAAGATGTAAAATCAAAGAAGGCTGAAGTGAAGTCAACAAGAGAACAGGCGAAATAGGAAGTTCACCGTGGCGAAATACAAAGGAATCTAGGCTAAACTTTTAGGAAAAGTTAGCCGTGGCGAAGATTAATTCTTTCGCATCGGCGAAGGATCCAGCAATGAAGCAAAACCTTTCGGGAAAAGTTTTCTACGGCAAACTTATCTTTCGCTGCAATGAACCTTCGAAAACTTGAACCATTTCTCAAAAATCACCAACTGTGTGACCTGATCCAATCATCCTTTGTTTAAAAGCCTACCAAATTAGGTTAAGAGCTGATAGATATACCGAGACAGAGAACAACAAGACATATACAACATTCACCACACTCGGCTCTCTCTCTTTTAAATTCGATCATCACCTATATAGCGCCCCCTTACCACAGGGTACACATCGGGACACCCGCATGTCATTCCGGTACATATCCTATGATAAGGGTGAGCTACAATAAATTACTACAAACACTTCACATGGCATCATAATAAAACATCAATATAAAAAAATCACAATATTTTCGAAACCACAATTTTCGTCATTTCATTTCATCAAAGTCAGAGGTTTATACACATGTCATCCTTTATTGTCTGTACATCAGTCCAAAAACCTAGTGCAAAATGCTACAAGAAAGAGGAAAACAACAGATCTATCGAGTCCTTCAGTAGCTCAATCCATCTCCTCTGCCTCAAATTCAACTCCCTCTGACTCAGTAAGTATCTCAAACTCTTATGATCAGTAAAGATCTGGAAGGTCTCACCATACAAATAATGTCTCCAAATTTTCAGAGCAAATACAACTGCAGCTAACTCTAAATCATGTACTGGATAATTTACCTCGTGAGACCTTAGCTGTCTCAAGGAATAAGCAATCACCCTGCCATACTGCAGCAGGAAACACCTCAATCCCTGATGCGATGCATCACTATACACCATATAACCTCCAATCCCTGATGGAATAGTCAACATCGGTGCAGTAGTCAACCGATGTTTCATGTCGTCAAAGCTCTCCTGGCACTCCTCAGTCCATCTGAACACTACATTCTTTCTCAGAAGTTTTGTTAGAGGAGCTGAGATCAGTGAAAACCCCTCGACAAACCTCTAGTAATATCCAGCCAATCCTAGGAAGCTTCGAATCTCCGACACATTCCTTGGAGCTTCCCACTTCATCACTGCCTCAATCTTCTTCGGACCCACCTGTATACCATCTCCAGTCACTATGTGTCTTAGAAATACCACTTGATCCAACCAAAATTCACACTTACTGAATTTGGCATACAACTGCTTCTCCCTCATAAGTTGCAAAATAAACCTCAAATGCTCAGCATGCTCCTGGCTACTCCTTGAATACACCAAAATATCATCAATAAACACAATCACAAACTGATCAAGGTAGGGCTGAAATAGTTTATTCATCAAGGCCATGAAGACTGTCGAGGTATTAGTCAGCCCAAATGGCATCACTAAAAACTTGAAGTGCCCATAACTGCTCCGAAATGCACTCTTAGGTACATTAGCCTCTGCTATCTTCAACTGATAATACCCTGACCTCAAATCCAACTTAGTAAACACCTGAGCTCCATACAACTGATCAAATAAATCATTGATTCTAGGCAGTGGATACTTATTCTTCACTGTCACCCGATTCAGCTGCCTATAGTCGATGCACAGCCTCAAAGTCTCATCCTTCCTTTTCACAAACAACACCGGAGCTCCCCAAGGTGAGACACTGGGTCTAGTAAAACCCTTCTCCAATAACTCCTGCAGCTGAGTCTTCAACTCCTTCAGTTCCACAAGTGCCATCCTATATAGAGGAATAAATATAGGAGCAGCTTCTGGAACTAAATCAATCGTAAACTCTGTTTCCCGATCTGGTGGCAAACCCGGTAACTCATCGGGAAACACATCTGAAAAGTTCCTAACCACGGGAATGTCCTGAAGCCTATGCTTAACTCTAGTATCAATGACATGGGCTAGATAGGCCTCACATCCTCCCTGCATTAACCTTAGGGCACTCAGGAAAGATATCATCCGGGCTGGCACTACCTGACTAACTCCTCTAAATACTGCTCTAGGCTAACCAAGAGATTCTAATAGTACCTCCTTGGTGTAGCAGTTCATGATGGCCCTATGAGTAGTGAGTCAGTCCATGCTTAAAATCACATCTATTTCTCTCAACTGTAAAACTATCAGGTCTGCCTTCAACTCAGCTTGATTAATCATAATCGAGCACCCCTTGCAGACCTCTCCTAAGGTAGTAGTACTACCTAAAGGTGTACTCACCTCTAATCCATACTGTAGTAGCTCCCTATCACAATGCAGTCTACATGCCAAATGCGGTGCGATAAAGGAGTGTGTGGATCTTGGATCTAGCAATGCAAAAGCTTCAAAGTCAGAAATAAGAAGTGCACCTGTTACCACCTCAGGGGAGTCTTGGGCCTCCTGCCTGGTCATAGCATAGACCCTGGCCTGGGACTGCGGTCGGCTGCCCCTCCCCTCAGTCCTCACAATAGAACCCTCAGCTCTACCTCTACCTCAGCCCCTCAGTCCCGATCCACCACCCCGACTCTGCTGAACTATGGTGTTACTCCCAGATTGCCCACTGACAGCAGACTGTGCTCCCAAAGTAGCCGGGCAATCTCTAATTTGATGATCCATGGAGCCGCATTTGAGGCAAGCTCCAGTCAGGCGCCAACACTAAACACTATGCCTCTTCTCGTAGTGCTCACAAACTGGAACCTGCGTCTGTCCTGTACCCCTTCCACTTCTACTACCAGTCTGAGCAAACCTTCTTCTCTGCCCGAATTCGGACTGCCTGAATCCTCCCGATGACCTGAAGGCTCTGCTCTGGCGCTTGCTGAAACTCCTGTTAAAACTGCCCTAACTATCACTAGGTCTCTTCCCTCTGAATCCCTGTCCAGTCTCAACCTGCCTCTGTCTCATCAACTGCTCATCTCGCACTACAGCAGGCCTCAACTCAATGAAAGTAACCATGTCTGATCGTGCCAACCTGGTTCTGATCTCCATATTTAACCCATTCTCGAACCTCCGGCACTTATCTGTCTGTCTCAGTAGGAATCAAAGCAGTAGCATAGCCCATGAGCTCATTAAATCTCACCTCATACTCGGCCACTGACATCTTGCCCTGCTTCAATTCCAGAAATTCCTGCATCTTCATATCTAAATAAATCTTGGGCATATAATTGTCCTTGAAAGCCTTCAGAAAATCCTCCCACTTTAACAGACAAGGCCTAGTGGTACTGCCCGGGATAGTCTTCTACCACTGATAAGCTAAGCCCTATAGGAGAGACACTACATAATATAACCTCTCATCAGGCTAGTCCATTTGATCGAAGACTCTCTCAGTCCTCTCAAGCCATCCCTCAACCTCAGTAGGGTCTGTGCTGCCATAAAAGTCTACAGCTCCCTGCTTGCGCAGCCTATCATACCTCCTCTCCCGTCTCTCGGGAACTCTAGGAGGCAACTCCTCAAATCGAGGCTCCGAGGACTCCCTACTGGCTCCGACTGATCCTTGATCAGCTGGTTGCTCAACTTGATCACCTAAGACGGATGACCTATAAAAAACAATAATTTCGATCAATTTCTTCATTTCTCAAAATAATTTATGCATAAATATTTTATTAGTGCTAATAGATGCCAACCATGCTCTGATACCACCTAAATGTAGGTCCCCTTACCGCAGAGTACACACTAGGACGCTTGCAGGTCATTCCGGTACATATCCTATGATAAGGGTGAGCTACGAGCAATTGCTACAAACACTTCACATGGCATCATAATAAAACATCAATATAAAAATCATAATATTTTTTAAACCAAAATTTTTTTCCTCATTTCATTTCATCCAAGTCAAAGGTTTATACACATGTCGTCCTTTATTATCTATACATCAGTCCAAAAACCTAGTACAAAATGCTACAAGAAAGAGGAAAACAATAGATCTAACTAGGTCATCCCAAAAGTCCCAGCTGACCGACCTGTGAGCCATGCCTTCTCTCACCAAAACAATCTACACGGCTGGAAAAGTCGATCTAAAGCTAGGAGTCTGCTCGCGGTCCTGAAAAGACAATGTTGCAATTTTGGTGAGTTTTGCGAACTCAGGGAGGTAACTATCATCGATGGTTCACTCAATCTAAGCAACACCACACAACAATTTATAACACAGGTACATCACTACACATTTCACACCTTACATTCAATACAATTTAATAACTCAATTATGCATATGCTGTGCATATGTTACATTGTTTCAATTATTACGGTGTTATGACCGAGCGCCTGAACTGTCCCATATAGGGCTCATTAAATGTTGAGCCTAAGGCTCTAAATCACTGTTGAGCTCGAGGCTCAAAAACACTCGTTGAGCTTTAAGTTCTAATAAGTGGCTGCTCCGGTCACAACTGTCATTCATGAATGAAATGCATATGCCACAATGTATGCCCATATATATATATATATATAAATCAATCACATTAATTAACCACATTATAACACGTAGGTCTCACATTCACATACAAGTAGCACTTCAATAACGCAACTCCCCAGTACACAGGCATCGGCCCTTCTATCCAGAATCCATAACCAATTCGCAATTCACAGTCCCACCATTATCCACCACAAAGTCATAAACAAACAATAATTGAGAGACACCGTCTCGGTTACTCACCAATAGCTTCCGAAGCTAATGCCTGGAAGTCTCGGCAACGTCCGTGGGTTAACGTTCCAAATGCGCCTCTATAATAATTAAAATACACATATATTACACAGTGTACAATCAGAAATGTAAAATAATGCACATGCAGGAATTTAAATGTGTACAATGCATGTTCGTGACAATCCCGGTATCATTCCATAAATCTTATCACAAAAATCGTTCCCATATCCAAACTCATTAATTCTTAGGGTCTTGCGGCGTTAAAATCATTAAATCCGCAAATTATGCTTATTTCAAATTTTCTAGAATCACACTTTTGGTCTACTACTACTGATTAATGAGACAGTCCATATAGAGTAACCTAGGCCACCTATCCTTAATAAAAAATTCCTCTATGCTTTAGGAATCCATATACACCAAAATCATCAAATTTGGATCTCTATAGGTCCGGATATTGCTAAAATATGATCCAGAAAAATAATCAATCAGTTCGATTTAATCCCTTAATCCTAATTTGTTCCCATGGAGAGGTAGATAAATATCTTACGAATCTGACGCCTTAAAAATCAGGTCAATCGGAGGTTCGATGAAAAAGTAATTCACAAAAGAATGGGAAAGGGTTACATAACAAAAATAAAATAAAAAATAAAAAAACTTGCCCTCGCGAGGCGTCGCCCTTCCGCCCAAATAAATTTTCTTTAAAAAAAAAAAACACTTAATAACCCTCTTTTTCCAACATGCATAACTTATGTTCTAGAAGTCCAATTTTTACAAATTTGGTATCAATGGAAAGAGCAAAGAAAGCTTTACAATTTTCATAAAGGACACAAAAACCAATTCCACCTCTAAAGGAGTCAAAATCTCAATCAAAGTTACTATCCTATAAATGTAGCACCCCCTTACCGCAGAATACACACCGGGATGCCCAAAGGTCATTTCGGTACATATTTGACGATAAAGGCGAGCTACGTTTTATCCTTTCATTTACTTCACATGGCATCGTATTAAAATTTGCTTTTAAAGCATCAATAAAAAATCCACAATCTTTGAAACCAACTTTTTCCTCATTCCATTGCTCAGACTTAATAGTTTACAAAGTGTCTTTCAATCTTTAATACAATGTATATCTACAAAATCTAGTACAAAAGTACTACATGGATGAGGAAATTATGCAAAATCTAACTATGTCATCCAAAAAGCCCAGCTGACCGACCATTGCGACATGACTTCACTTTAAACACAATCTACACAGATAGTGGAGCCACTCAGCTACTAAAGTCGTCTATCGGTCCTGAAAAGACAACATTGCAATTTTGATCAGTTTTGTGAACTCAGCAAGAAACCATCATCGATGATTCACTTAATTCATGCAGCACTCAAGCAAATTGCATATTATATTACAATAACACATACAGAAGTGGCACATGAATATATTCAAGTAAATCACAAATGTATAAGGCATTTTTGCCTTTCACCCATTCAAAGTATTCAATCAATTATGTATGCAGTGCATATGTGACATGTTCCTATTTTATTACGGTGTTGTGACCGAGCGCCTGAACTGTCCCAATCAGGGCACATTAAGCGGTGAGCCTGTGGCTCTAAATCAGTGTGGGCTTGAGGCCTAATACGGTGAGCTTTTAGCTCTTAGTGGCTGCTCCGATCACAATTGTCATTATCTGATCATGCATTCATGTATGAATTGCATATGTCCCATTTACACAGTACACGTATCGCAATCAGTAAACATGTCAAATTAGAAACAAGTAATTCACAGAGTGCACAGATTCACAACCAGATAACACTTCTATGTCATATCTCCAACACATCGGACCTTCTGTCTGGAATCCAAAACATACACAGTCACAATCCCACCATTATCTCCACAGTAAACATATAATAATCGAGAAACCCATCTGGGTTACTCACCAATTGCTCCCAAAGCTAGTGCCTAGAAGTTCCGGCAACGTCTGTGGGTTGACGTTCCAGTTGCTCCTCTATAACACATAACATACATAAAAATCACAATTTGCACAAGTATCGATGTTTAATAATGCACATGAATGAAAGGAAAAATGTACAAGACATGCATGACAATCCCGGGTA
>JAOTAZ010087920.1:0-11896 GCA_025629785.1 Erythroxylum oxycarpum | reverse complement strand
AGAATGAATTTTTCCAAAGGGGGAAAATTATATTGTTTGGATTGGTATGAGATTGAAGATAGTTTGTATAAGAGTGATTAGAATGAAAAAAAAATTATACCGATTTTGGTTTAGTCTAAGGTTTCCAACGTAATACGGGACGTGGTTCGAAAATATTTCGTTACCCGAATGTCGGAATTCAGTTTTTGGCCTTAAGCGATTTGAACACTTTGTTTGCTTCAATTTCGATTTTCTTTTCCGATTCACTTCGCTTCAAAAATCCGTTCCTTCGATTTTCGCATTTTGTTTCCTAAATTTGTTATCCGATTTTTCGATTCGATTTCGTTTCCGTTTTCCTTTTCTGCCTCCGCTTTATGATCTCCGATCAATTCGAAATGATTCGCATTCTTTTGTTTTCCACTTTTTTGGTTGAGGTCCGGTCCCGAGATCAGGTTCCAACACAGATAATATAGTGAATTGGATATATGTAGCTTTATTGGCAGCAATAAACAACATACTTAGTCAAGGATTGAAAAACAACTGGATGCTTTAATTAATAAATGTACTCTATCTTTGTAACTATTAGAGGATTCTTAATTTTTAGTTAGATTAAGTGACTCATTGTAATGATGTTTTGTAGCTTTTACTAGTATTAATACAATTCCTTTCATTTTTCCAAAAAAAACTTTTAAATTCAGTTAGCAAACATAGGAAGGAGTTTCTCTATGACAAACCTATTTTTTAAAAACAATATTAAATCTTACTAAAAATTAAGAAGAAATTTTAAGAGTTAATGTATTTTTCAAATATCGATTAGTTATAAATGTGTGATTTTCCTATATTAATTTAGATAGATTAAAAGAAATATAGCTTTAGATCAGAATAGTGATCTAAATAGAATATAGATATAGTAATTAAGTGTAATTGAATATCTTATCTTGTAGTAACTATTTTGATAGATACCAAGCATTACATTGCTGAACTTCCGAAAATTTTTCTTTTACCTCATACTTATTCCTGTTTTATAACTATCAGAACAAACCTATATTGCACAATTGAGTCCACAAGCCCAAGTTGCCAAGTCAAATCATATCCCATCATATCGGCAACAAACTTCTCTTCCAATCTTTGTGATCAAACCGTATCAACTATTACAACAAAATTGAAGATAGTTAGGATTAATTGTAGATACTGTATTCAATCCAAAGTATATTTGTATCTATATAAAAGTAAAGCAATGTGATTAATAGCCTTTTCATAGGTTATGACTTGCTTGGCTACATCGATGGGACGAAATCCTGTCCACTAGCAACAATAACCACTAACAATGTTACGACCCCTAATCCATAATATCAGTTTTGGATCCGACAAGACCAACTGATTCTAAATGTTATCATTGGTGCTTTAACACCCACCCTTAACCCATTTATTGGTACCGCCACCACCTCCAAGGAGGCGTGGGACATACTAGAAAAAACTTATGCTCAGGCTTCTCGAGGCAAACAAAAACAAGTAAAAGCTCAGCTAAAGAAAATTACTAAAGGTTTGATGTCCATCACGAAGTACATGCAGGCCATCAAAATTAAGATTGACGAGTTGGCTTTTCTAAAGCTCCCTATAGATCTCAAAGATATTATTGATAAAGTCTTTCAGGGACTGGATGACTCCTACATTGAAGTCAAGCGTCAAGTTAGTGCCAGAGATCTACCAACCTCATTCGATGAGCTGCACAAATGATCAATCACTGCTGAAGCAGACATGGCTTTGGTTCAAACAACACAACTTCCTGCCATAGCCAATTATGCAAATCGATCAAATGGCAAGAGAAATAATTCAAATCAGTCAGGCAATCAATGGCGTCCACAAGGACAACAAACCAATTTTCGCCCTCTTACAGGTTAAATGTAGCAACAACAACACACCAACTGGAACCAAAATGGCCACAACACTTACTGGAATCAAGCTGGTATTAACAATTTCGGTTGCACTCAACATCAACCATGCCCTTACCTTGGAAAGTGCCAGATTTGTGATGTTCATGGCCACGTAGCCAAGCGTTGTCCCTCGTTTCGTATTGTTCCCACAGTACCAACTCAGCCTCAGGCGATGCCACCACGAGCCAACTATGCTGCCACATCTACTGCTTCAAATCATATATGTTGGCTTCTTGATTCTGATGCCTCGCACCATGTCACCACTGACCTGCAAAATTTGTCCCTACACAGTCCATATACAGGCAATGAGGATATTATGATTGGTGACGACACTAGTCTACAAATCAGTCATACAGGGAGTGGTACAATTAAAGCTCTAAACAGAAATATTAAACTGGATAATGTCTTATATGTGCCACATATGCAAAAGAATCTAATATCTATGTATCAATTTTGTGTTTCAAATAATGTATCTAGTGAGTTCTCACCATTTTCTTTTCTTGTGAAGGATTTGATGAGTGGGAATCCAATACTCAAAGGCACGCCTAAAGATGGGATGTATGAATGGCCAGTTGACCCTCCTCTTATACAAGCCTTCTCTACAGCCACACCATCTCTCCCTGATTGGCATTCTAGACTATGACATCCTGTAAAACCCATCGTTCAACAAATCTTAGCTTTAAATCAAATAAATTATGTTTCCAATTCTGCCAATTTTCATTATAATGCTTGTCTCTCAAATAAAAGTAATAAATTACCATTTGCTCAATCTACTTTAGCATCTACTAGACCTCTTGATATCATTTTCTCGGATGTGTGGACATCTCCATCTTTCTCTACTGAGAGATTCAAATACTATGTTATCTTTATCGACCACTATACCAAATACACATGGATTTATTGTCTCAAACGAAAATCTAAAGTGTATGATGTATTCATTCGATTCAGGACCATTGTTGAAAATTTTTTTGACACCACAATAAAGACATTTTATACAGACAATGGTGGTAAATACATTAGCCTATCCTCCGATTTCTCGATAAATGGCATTTCATTTTAAGCCTCACCCCCAGGGCACATCCGAAAGAAAACATAGACATACTGTAGAAACAGGTCTAGCTCTACTCACCCATGCATCAATAATGACATCCTACTGGCCACAAGCCTTCACTACTATAGTGTATCCTATCAATCGCATGCCAACTTCCAATCTCAACATGAAAATTGGCCACCTTTCCATTCGCCACAATTAAAGATGCCGCTACTCCCACACCCATTGATCATATTTCCACCTGGATCCCACCTCCACTACCTATAGCTCCTCCATTACTAACTCCATCGCCACCTGTTCTGACTGAGCCACCATCTCCAAAGGCTGCTGCACTTGAAACAATTGAGGAACCACAAATCAATAATCTCATAAATCAAAAGAATGATGCAAAACAGGTAGTACAAGAGGTGGCTGCTCCAGGACACTCAATAGTCACTCTCGAAAAGAACAATATTCACAAGCCAATCAAGAAATTGAGCCTTACAACTCAAATTCGATGGAACTGAGACATAGAACCCACAAAAATTACACAAGCTTTGAAAGAACCCCAATGGAGGAACGCCTGTTCAGATGAATTCAATGTGCTAGTAATGGTACCTGGGAGCTTGTTCCTGCCAATACTTCACAAAATATTGTTGGCTACAAGTGGATTTTTTGAATTAAGTGACATTCTGATGGCACAATTGACAAATACAAGGCTCGCCCGGTTGCCAAGGGTTTTCATCAACGTCCTGATATTGATTATGCTAAAGCTTTTAGCCTTGTAGTAAAACCCACCATAATCAGAATTGTTTTAAGCCTTGCAGTTACAAGAGAATGGGAATTACGACAGCTAGATGTAAATAATGCTTTCCTACAAGGCCCTCTTACCAAAAATGTATACATGGCACAACCTAAGGGATTGTTGACATTGATCGTCCTACACATGTGTGCAAACTACGGAAGGCAATCTACGGGCTCAAACAAGCACCTCGTGTATGGTACCAGGCACTCAGAAATTTTCTTTTGCAAACAGGATTCACTAACTCCTACTCTGATGCATCGTTGTTCATCAATCGAAATGATAAAGGTACTAATATCCTAATTGTTTATGTTGACGATATCATTGTCACAGGCAACAATACAAGACTCGTTGATCACTATATTCACCTACTAGCATAGAAATTCTCCATCAAGGATTTGGGTACCTTGTCCTATTTTCTAGGCATTGAAGTGGTCAGAAACAAGAATGGTATTATACTTTCTCAACGGAAATATATGCTCAACTTGTTACAGGAAACGAAAATGCATGATGTAAAACTAGTCACGGCACCCATAGCAAGTAGCCCAACTCTCACTCTTCAATCAGGAACAAAATTGACAGAAATTAGAGAATACAGGAAAATTATTGGGAGTCTACAATACCTCTAACTCACTAGGCCTGATATCGCTTTTGCGGTGACCAAATTGTCGCAGTTTTGACTCTCCGACCACCGAACACTGAATGGCGGTCAAACGTCTCCTTCGATACATTGCTAGCACTGTCAATGATGGAATTCAACTCTTCACCGACAGCCCCGCTACTCTTCATGCCTTTGTCGATCAAAATCATACTACCTCTCTTGAAGCATACTCTGACGTTGATTGGGATGGTGACAGGGACACTTTTCAGCCCACTGGTGCATTTATTGTCTTTCTCAGCCGCAACTCCATCTCATAGAGCTCGAAGAAGCAACGGTCAGTAGCAAGATCCTCCACTGAAGTCGAGTACAAATCATTGCCAATACTGCTTAGGAGCTAAATTGGATAGCTAATCTACTCACTGAGCTCCAAATCCAGCTACCAAATCCTCCCATCATCTACTGTGACAACGTCGATGCAACTTAGTCGAGCTCGAATCCCATCTCCCACTGGCGAATGAAACACGTCGCCGTTGATTTCCATTTCATCCATGAACAAGTTCAATCTGGGTCCCTTTGTGTTTCTTATGTCAACTCTGATGACCAGACCACCGATACACTCACCAAACCTCTTTCACGTCTACCATTTCTGCGCCTGAAATTCAAGCTTGGCATTCGCCAATAACAGCCAGCTTGAGGGGCCATATCAGGACAAGCCCATATTGCACAATTGAGTCCACAAGCCCAAGTTGCCAAGTCAAAGCATATCCCATCATATCGGCAACAAACTTCTCTTCCAATCTTTGTGATCAAACCATATCAACTGTTACAACAAAATTGAAGATATTTAGAATTAATTGTAGATACTGTATTCTATTCAAAAGTATATTTGTATCTGTATAAAACCAAAGCAAGGTGATGAATAAGATTGATTCATTCTTCCTAAAAACTCACTCTGTTATACTTAAAAACTTGTTGAACTTACACTAGATGTAGAGAAAACTACAGGTGAGTCCAAGAGCTCTGTTGGGGTTAAACTAATTGGATTAGCTAAATAAGAAGGAGAAACAGGCGGAGGAGAGACTGGCAATGGAGGAGGAGGGAATGACCTAAATTTAGAGACTTCAAAACCAACTGAATCATGAGATTAGGGATTAGAAATTCCCCAGTTAAAGCTATTCATATCTTTGGTACTATCATTACCTGAAAGAAGAATAGTGAAAGAAGAAGAAGAAATCATGGATTGGTTCAAGAAAGAGAAATTCGTTTGGTCATTTATAGAAGAATTTAAGCTACCAGAAGTTGAGGAAGCCATGAAAGAAGATACAGCGAATGGTTAAGAGGGTGTTCTACGAAATATTGAATGTAATTTTTTATCCCTTAACTTCCATTTTCATTAAATCAAATTTAAAAAGTATTACCTCAAATTTTATTAAAGTTTTTCTTTTATAAAACAAATTTTCTTAAAGTCGATAATGAGACAATAAAACACACTCCATAAATAATTTAAAAAATTTTAAAAAGTTGTTATATAGTCAAAGACCAATAATAACCCTTACTTAAAATACCCATGTTTTTTATCTCTTTCACCCAATCCTCATTTTCATTTTTATCCCTAATTCTTATGAAATATAGAAAATCTTTAATCTCCAAATTGAAATTCAACTTGTTTTCTCAATATAATTTTATGTGACCGGGTCTCATCTGCTCTCTAAGTGAAAGAATCGTTGGTAAAGGCTTAGATTAATTACTAGTTTTGAACTTTGTAAGTTTATGAGCAATGGTTGATGCGGTGGATAACCTAATGTTATAAAAGAGTTTCTCCCAAAATTACAAGAGAAGAGAACTGAAAAATTGAAAAACGGATTATGATTGTTTAACCACAAAAAAATAGGTTGCAAGTAAAATACGATCTTACAATTGTGCATGAATATCAGATCTAAAAGTTGATGAGAGATGCTCTAACATCTCTCTAAAAACCCTTCCTAACGTACTTCTATGACCCTTTACCAAAAAAGGAAACCTACCATAACATCTTATATCCCGCTTGATATTCTAGCCAGGACGTTACCGTTAAAGGTAACTAAATGACCACTCCTCCCACAACCTAGACACCACTCTCCTTGGATTCGTCGTTGGATCCTTAACCAACACGCCTAAAACTACCAGACATTAACCATCTAACATCTTCAACAACTTTACCAATACCCAACCCTCACCCCTCCCTTGAGCTGTGTGCTAGCAACCTTGAGAAGATAGATTTCCCTCTACTACCAAGAGCCAAGAAGTTGATTAATTCACTTTAAACAACAACAGAAAATTGCTCAAAGCAGAGTTGGTGCAAAGTGGTCGGCCACCATTCACTTAGGAAGCTACAATATATAGACCATGTTGGTTTTGGACCTATTCTACCACCAATTGATGTACTTCAGCTAGGAGCAAAGAAGTCGCAGACAGCTGTTGTGGGTTTCTTAGTGTATAAAAGGTCAACTTTCCCTGTGGTCCCAGGATGGGCAAACAAAACGTGGAAGAGATTTAGTTTAGTGGATACTTTAACTAGTGAAGATGAGTTCTATGTATTCAAATTTAGTTTTGAGGAAATGGCACAAAGGGTGACCAATTTAGGCCCTTGGCATATGTATGGTATACCTATGATTGTTAAGGAGACTAGGCGCTTCTCTTGATAGAAACAAACTGGTTACTCTACCAGTATGGGCTAATCTGTATAAAGTAGCATTGGAGTATTGGTCAGCTGCGGGTTTGAACCATATAACCAGTATTATTGATAGACCTATGAGTTTAGATGAGAATACTGATATAGTGAGGAGGATAGGTTTGCTAGAGTTTGTTTGGAGGTTGGATTGGAAAAAGAGCTACCTGAGGTGATGAAAATTATGAGAAATGGGGAGAGTAGCACATTGGTAGAGGATGAAATTAGGGTGACTCACCCTTGGAAGCCAATCAAGAAAGGGACAGTGAAGGTATGGAAACCTAAGAATGAGGTGGGAGATGTGTCTAAGGACATAAGTAAGGCCAACTTAGATTCAAGTAATGAAATACATATTGAAGGAAATTTGTGTAAGGAAATGAGGAGAATTACAATAAGTCTAATAATCAGGGAAGCAACAGTCAACTAATGATGAAGGAGAAGGAAGGAAGAGAAGAACAAAGAAAGGAAACAGATGCAGAAGAGGAAAGATTTGAAGGAACTCCTAAGATTATATATGGTGAGGCCAATGGAATTAAAGGCCCCCTAGGTGACGAGGGGAAGGTGGCCAGCTCTTCCGTGGCAACTAGCAATGGGGGTAAAAGAAAAGAGGAAGAAACAATGAATATGTTGAAGAGGACAAGGAGAACAAAAAGATAGATGAAGTAACTCGACTACTTCTGGCACTAGCAAATCAAGTAGGAAGTTAAAGAGGAAAAAAGTTGGTCCCATAATGGTAGGGTGAATTTGTTAGTATGGAATGTGAGAGGTCTTAATTCCCCTAATAAACAGGAATCTTTAAGGGACTATATCTTCCTTTATAGACCTTATTTTGTTGGCCTCATTGAGACCAAAATAAACTAGGAGAACATGGTGAATAGACTCTAGTTTTTAGAGAATAATTAGACTATAATCAGCAATCATTCGGCACACCCTAATGGAAGATTTATTGTAGCCTTTGATCCTAAGTTTATAGCTTTAGTGAGTAAGACACTCTCATACCAGTACATCCATTGTGATCTTACTTTGAACATATTTTAAAAATATATTACCATCATAGTGATATACAGAGCTAACTGGGAGTTTCAAAGATGTAGGTTATGGGATGTAAGTTATGGTCAGAGTTAGAGAATATCAGCACAGCTTGGGAGTTTTGGACCTGAAGTTCATTGGGTCACAATTCACTTGGAACAATAAACAATCAAGGGAAGGATTCCTACAGAAGAAACTGGACAAAACCTTAATTAATAGAGCATGGTTAAAGCAACTATTAGAGAGCAATGCAACTTTTAATAGTATGCTCTTTTCTAATCACTCTCCTGTTGAAATACACCTAAGAATGGAGTTGTGTGAAAGGAAGGCGCACCATTTATAGTATTCAATTCTTTACTTAATCACCCAGAATTTACTGTGATAGTAAGACAAAGCTTTGGTAAGGAAGTTACCAGTACCTCATCGATTCAATGTATGAGGAAATTTGCAGTTTATTAAAGAAAGGATGAAAGGAATATCAAGGAACATATCTGACTCTGTGAAGATGGATCTAAGCAAAGCTGTAAAGCTTCTTAAAAAATTTAGGAAGATCTGGAAGCTGATCCAACTAACCTCATTAAGAACGTAAGAGAACAAGCTAAGTTGGTGAAATATATAGAAGCAGTTAGTGCATACAAATATCATTTAAGGTAGAAAGCAAGAGTTCTTTAGCTACAAGAGGGGGACAAATGCTCCAAATATTTTTCCAATAAAATCCATAACAGAAGAAATCAAAACAGGAACGTTGTAATCACAGATAAAGGTGTCAACAACATAAAAGATGTAAATGTGATCAAAGAGAAAGCAGTGAAATATTTTGGGGGCATTCAACGCTTGGCATAGAAGATAGATACTTTTCTAACAAGGCTAATAAGCTCAATTAAAGATTATGTTCAGATGCACCAGCATCAAGCTTTGATTAGGGATGTTACAATTGAAGAGATGAGGGAGACAATATTTTCCTTTAACCCAGACAATGTCAGAAGATCAGATAGATTTAATGCTAGATTTTTTCAAGCTACATAGGAAGACTGGGCAAGTGATAACCAATGCAATTAAGAAATTCTTCTGGGGGGCAAAATGCTCAAGGAAATGAGATAAACCTATTTGTGCCTTATCCCTAAGATTCCAAACCCCTCTAGCTTCAACAATTATAGACCAATTGCAAGTTGTAATGTGATCTATAAGATTATGTCCAAAATCCTAGCCAATAGATTGAAGAATACTCTCACAAAATTCATAAATCCAGGGCAAGGTGGCTTTATCAGTGGAAGGTGCATAAGTGATAACATATTGCTAGCACATGAGATTTTTAAAGCTTACAATAATAACAAATCTATCAAAGGATGTGCCATGAAGATTGATTTTTCTAAAGTGTATGATACGATAAGCTGGATTTTGTAGTAGATACACTAACCTATATGGGGTACCTAAGAAAATTTGTTGAATGGATAAAAGAATGTATAACCTTGTTGACTTTCCCTATGTTGATAAATGAAGAACCAATTAAGATTTTCAGGGGAGGAAAACGGTTCATACAAGGTGATCCTATTTCACCTTATTTATTTACTATTAGGATGGAGATTCTCCATAGAATCTTAGTGCTCAACATCCAAAAAGAAGCAGGGTTTAAGTTCCATCACAAATGTGACAAATTAAGAATATCACAATTGTCCTATGTAGATGACATGTTGCTATTCTGTTAAGCTTTCCCTAAATCTATCAGAGTGTTGATACAATCTATAGAGGACTTCAAAAGAATCTTAGGTCTATGTTTTAACTCTTAACAAAAGTAGTTGTTTTGTGTCATTAGGTACAAAGATGGAGGTGAGGAAATACATTGAAACAATGGGAATTCAAATCGAGCTAGCTCCTTTTAAATATCTTGGAGTTCCAATCTCTTATAAGAAGCTCCCATTAGCATATTATACCCACTAGTTCAGTCCTTCTAAAGGAAGCTTTCATCTTGGTGCAACAAGTTCCTATCTTATGGAGGAAGATTGACTATGGCATAAGAGGTGTTATCTTATTTGTATGTATACTAGTGCTCTCATCTACCTGTCTCCAAAGGAGTGATAAAAACTCTGGATCAGTTGGTCAGAGACTTTATCTGAAGTAGTCAAAACAGTAATAAGATCTCAAAGGTGAATTGGAGCAGTGTATGTCAAAATAAGGAAAGAGATGGACTGGATATCACTTCAGTAAAGAATATATGCAAGGCTCTAATGGCAAAAAAGTTGTGGAAGCTATGCAAAAGAAAATTAAAAAAGGAGAACCTATAGGTGAAATGGATCAATTGCTACGATATAGATAATAGTAGTATTCAGTCAGTGGAGTATATCACTAAATATTCATGGGCATTTAAGCAAATTTTGAAATCAAGGTGTCAAATGCAACCAATGATCATACACAAGATAGGTAATGGGAGACATACTACTTTCTGGTTTGATAATTGGCATCCTATGAACCTTATATTATTGAACAGAGAGTGTATAGCATTAAAAACTATAATTACAGCTAGAACTAAGGTTAATTGGAGAAGAAACATATGGGTATGGGCCCTTCACTCAGAGAGAGGAGAGAACATCATCGTTAACAACTAGCCAAATTATATACCAAATGTTGTGAAGTAAGACAAAATTTTATGCAATCATGTAGACAAATTCTCCACAGCCATTTACAAAACTATTCTTTTACCCCCACAAACTATATGTGGATGGTGTAAATGGGTTTGGAGTAGAGGAATTGCTCCAACCCAGTCCTTCATCTTGTGGTTAGCAGTGCTGGAAAGGCTCCCAACAAAAGACAGATTGGAAGCACCAGACATAGATAGACTATGTGTAATGTGTGAATCATCTTCAGAGGACCATGATCACTTATTCTTCCAGTGTGGGTTCTCAAGGAGCTTAAGTATACACATAAAAGTGGAATACATGTACAAATACAATCAAGATGGAAAGGAACAATTGAGGCTATCCCGACTTATAAATTTAGGAATAAGAGGGACAGAGAGTTGACTATAGGAAGGATGGGTATACTGGTGTATAACATTTGGAAAGAGAGGAACGCTGAAATATTCAAACAATCAAAGAGAACGCAAGAAGATAAGACTACTGGAATTAAGGACCGTTGTTAGTGTAGTTATTTGTTATCTTTTTGTGTGTTAATTTTCTTTATTTTTGAGGTTTGAAGTTATACTTAACGGGAATTAATCTTGTTTTATGTCAAGGTATATTTTGAAACTAAATAGAAAGAACCGCGACAATTTTGGAGTAAAAAGAGCTGAATTAGACGTTAACTTTAATTAGACATGGCCTCGTACAATAACCAGAAATATAAAACACAGCAGATTAGAAGTCTAAAGCAAATTAAATGGGCAAAAGACGCTACAAGGAAGCAGTTAGGTGAGCAACGTGAAGAGAAAATTAGAGCAAGGTTTTAAAGGGGTGCACATTAAATCGTCACATCAATTGGAACAAGGGGGATCACACGCCACAGTAGAGAGCTCCAGCGCTAGAGGAGAGATGTGAGGTGCAGCATTTTGTGAGACCAGCGTGAAAGTTTTAATTGTCCAATCACAAGCACAGCAGACACGCAATAAATGAGGAGAGGAGAAAACAAGCACGTTGGGGACGCAACGTTTCACTTCAAAACGCACAGGACAAGGAGGTTTTAGGTTGAAAAATTAAATTGAAAGACAACTGTTAGATGCATTTTTCTCATTAGAATTAATGGCATTTTTCTTAATTTCTGGATTAATTATTGGGTCTTATACATATTTTTCCTACTAAATTATTTAGTTTATCTTAATCTG
>JAOTAZ010087837.1:0-11908 GCA_025629785.1 Erythroxylum oxycarpum | reverse complement strand
GACAATCCAAGTTCAGCGTTATCTTTCCTCTTGCTCTTGGATCGGATCTTCTTGGTTTCCTATAACAAACCAAGCTCTATAAAAAATAGTCCATACACCCTAAAATACTAAAAAAACATCTTTGCTGGAAATTAGACCCTCGTCGCGACGATTGGTTGGCACACGTTGCGACGTGTAAAGTGGAACACGTCGCGATGCGTGCAACTACTCGCGACTAGCACACGGGGCACGTCGCGACTAATATTCAGCAGCACATCGCGACGTGTTCTTGAGCACGTCGTGACGTGCGAACCCAGAAATGCCCCGAAACCAGATTTTCTGCAGATCTTCGAACAGAAACTTCCTAAAACTTACTTCAATACTAAATCATCAGTTCTACATCATTTCTAGCCTCATTCCAAACCCAGATTATGCACAAACACAACAAAATCCTTAAACCTAGCAAAAACGATATTACCGCACAACATTCTCAAATTTCTTCCCAAACTCATTCAATCCCTAATTTCAGTTCTAAACATCACTAAACAAGGGTTCAATCAACCATTTAAGAACAAAGAATTGCTTAGACTTACCTGTTTGTGCTTCAATCCTCCAAGATCTTCAAAACCCTAGTTTCCTCTCCTCCTCTTCTCTAACCCACGACAACTCCTTCTTCTCTTCATCTTTCATATTTCTTTTTCCTTTTCTAATTTCTATTCTTACTAATTGCACAAGTACCCTTATTCCCTTTCACTTAAGCCTAATAATTCTAAGACCTAAGTGGTCTTCCAAGATTATCCCTCTCTTCCCTTTATCCAATTTAATCCTATTTTAGGCCACAAATTAATACCTTAATCAAACTTGATTTAGTACTAACCTTAGCATGATTCAATTCCAATAACTGATCTAATAAGACTTCAAAGATTAAAACATGCCTCAAAATAAATAACAGGTTTGGGATCCAACATAAATGGTCAAATAAGTAGGGGTATTGATTCCTCATATGATATTCAGTTTCCCATGTTGCTTTCTCAGTCGAGTGATTTCTCCAACGAAATTTTAGCAGTGGAATTACTCTGTTTCTCAATTGTTTTTGTCTTATAACCCACTATCTTGATCGGTTCTTCAGTATAACTCAATTGCTATCAATCTCAATATCTTGAGCCGGTAATACATGAGTAGGATCAGATCTGTATCTTCTTAATATACTTACATGAAACAAGTTATGCAGTTGAGACATTTCATCAAGCAAAGCTAACTTATATGCTAAAGGTCTAATCCTCTCAATAATCTCATAAAGACCAATGTATCTTGGGCTCAACTTGCCTTTTTTACCAAATCTTAGTACACCACGCCAAGGCGACACTTTCAGAAAGACTCTGTCTACAACATTATATTCCATTTTTATTCTATGTTGATCCATATAGCTTTTCTGTCTATCCTGAGCCGCTTTTATTCGACTCCTAATCAGTTTCACCTTCTCTACCGTATCTTGTATCAGTTCTAGACCCTTAATCATTCTCAAACCTTCTTCATCCCAGTATAGAGGCGATCGACATTTTCTGCTATATAGCGCCTCATATGATGCCATCCCAATGCTGCTATGATAATGATTGTTATAAGCAAACTCAATCAATGTTATATATTAATCCCAAGCTCGCTGAAATTCTAAAACACAAGCTCTGAACATATCCTCAACAGTCTTGATAGTTCTCTCACTCTGTCCATCTGTCTGAGGATGAAATGTTGTACTAAAATTTAATTATGTGCCCATAGCTAGCTGTAAGCTCTTCCAGAATCTCGAAGTAAATCTGGGATCCTTGTTTGATACAATAGACACTGGAACCCCATACAATCTCGTAATCTCAGTCACATATCTCTGAGCTAACTGGTCTAATGTATTGGTCTCCTGTACTAGTATAAAATGGGTCGACTTAGTTAATCAGTCCACCACAACCCATATTGCATCATTCTACCTCGAAGTCTTAGGCAATGCCATTATAAAATCCATAGTAATTCGTTCCCATTTCTACTCTGTAATAGGCAACGAATGCAATTTTCCAATTGGAGCCTAATGCTCAGCCTTAACCTGCTGGCGTGTTACACATTTAGAAACAAACTCCGCTACTTGCTTTTTCATTCCAAGCCACAAAAAATGTTGTTTTAATGTGTTATACATCTTGGTAGTACTAGGATGCATAACATAAGTGGCCATATGAGCTTCTTCTAAGATTTCCTTCCTCAAATCATCAACATTAGGCACACATAGTCCCTGCTTTAGCCACAATGTATCATCTCTAAATTCAAACTCAGAATCTGTATTCTTTTTAAGTTTCTCAATCAACTTCACTGTTTCAGGATCTTTACTCTGTACTCTTTTAATCCGATAATGTAACATTGGCCTCAGTTTCAATGTAGCTATCAATTCTTCACTTTGTTCTAAATTCAATTCCACATTCAAAGCTCTCAACTGTATCAGGCTTGGTAACCTCAATAATTGGATCTGAGCTACACTAGTATTTGACTTTCTACTCAAAGCATCAGCCACTACATTAGCCTTCTCCGAATGATATTCAATTGTACAATCATAGTCTTTTAGTAACTCTATCCATCTTCTCTGTCTCATGTTCAACTCTTTCTGGCTTAACAGATACTTCAAGCTCTTATGATTACTTCAAGCTCTTATGATTAGTGTATATCTGAAATATCTCGCCATATAAATAATGTCTCTATATCTTCAGAGCAAAAACTACTTCTGTAAGCTTTAAATCATGTACTGGGTAATTCATCTCATGAGACCTTAATTGTCTCGATACATAAGCTATCACCTTGACATGCTACATCAATACACATCCTAATTCCTGATATGACGCATCACTGCATACCACATATCCACTAGATCCTGATGGAATGGTCAACACTGGTGCTGTAGACAATCGATGTTTTAACTCTTCAAAACTTCTCTGACACTCATCATTCCATCCACATTTCACATTCTTCTTTAAAAGTCTAGTCAGAGGGGCTTAGATTAAAGAAAACCCCTCAATAAACCTTCGGTAATAACCAGCTAATCCAAGGAAACTTTGGATCTCTGATACTCTTCGGTGTCTCCCATCTCATTCCTGCTTCAATTTTTACTGGATCCACTTGAATACCATGCCCTGTTACGATATGACCCAAAAACAACACTTGATTCAGCCACAATTCACAGTTACTTAATTTGACATACAATTGTTTTTCTCTCACAGTCTACAAAATTATTCTCAGATGCTCAGCATGATCCTCATTGCTTCTCGAATACACTAGAATGTCATCAATAAACACAATTACAAACCGGTCTAGGTAGGGTTAAAACACCTTATTCATTAATGCCATAAATGCAACTGGGGCATTTTTCAACCCAAACGGCATTACTAAGAACTCAAAATTTCCATACTTGCATCTGAAAGCACTCTTCGGTACATCATTCTCTACTATGTTTAGCTGATAATACCCAGATGTCAAATCAAGCTTAGTAAATACTCGAGCTCTTTGTAATTGATCAAACAAGTCATCAATTCTCGCCAACGGGTATTTATTCTTCACTGTAATCCGATTGAGTTTCCTGTAATCAATGTACAACCTTAAAATATCATCCTTCTTTTTCACAAACAGCACTGGAGTGCCCTAAGGTAAAACACTGGGCCTAATGAACCCCTTCTCGAGCAACTCCTACAACTGAACTTTTAATTCCTTCAGTTCCGCAGGTGTCATCCTATATGGAGGAATGGATATAGAAGCAGTACTTGGAACTAAGTCAATTGTGAACTCCATTTTTTGATCTAGAGGCAAACCAGGTAGTTCCATGGGAAACACATCCAAGAATTCCTTAACTATAGGAATATCCTATACACTTTGTTCGGCTCGAGTATCAATCACGTGGGCCAGATAGGCGTCACATCTACCATACATTAACTTCAAAGCACTAATACATGAAATCAGTCTGGTTGGCACTGCTTGGCTAATGCCTCTAAATACTGCTCTCAGTTGATCAGGAGACTCTAAAATCACTTCCTTCGTATAGTAGTTCATGATGTCCCTATGAGCAGTGAACCATTCCATGCCTAAGATAGCATCTATCTCCTTCAACTGTAAAACAATCAAATTTGCTGCCAACTCTGCCTTGTCAATTCGAATCAAACATTTCTTACAGACCTCCCCAATCACAATAGTAGTACCAATTGGTGTACTCACAGTTAATCCACATCTTAGGAACTCTCTATTACAATGCAATCTAGATGTCATGTGCAGTGTGATAAATAAATGTGTAGATCCAGGATCTAGCAATACATAAACCTTAAAAGTAACTAATGATAACAAACCTGCAACGACATCTGGAGAATCTTGAGTCTCCTGTCTTGTCATGACATAAACTCTAGCTTGAGATTGTGACTGATTGCTCTGCTCCTCAGTCCTCCAATTAACACTTCTAAAACTGATCCTGCCTCTGCCACGACTTCTCTGTCCAGTCCCATTGGCTCGACTCTGCTGAATACTAGGTTATGTTATTTTACCCCTCTTCGACTAGACTGTGCTCTAGACATCGATATACAATCTCTGTTCTGACAATCATGTGAGCCATACCAAAGGCAGGCTCCTGTCAATCTCCAGCAGAAGCCACTATGCCTATTCCCACAATATTGACAAGCTGGCAATTGTCCGATGTTGCACCCCTGTTATTCCCAGTTTGAGTGAAACCACCCCTCTGTCTGAATCTTGACTGTCTAGATCCAGCTAGTGGTCCAAATGCTCGGGTCTGACGTTTACTGAACCTTCTGCTATAACCACCCTGAGACTCACTGGGCCTCTTCTGACTAGTCTCTGATCTCTGCTCAGACTGTCCATCTCTCAACAATTGCTCAATTTTGATCGAGGCTGCTCTGAACTCAGTGAAACTGCTCAGGTTAGGAAGAGCTAGCCTTGTTCGAATCTCCATGTTCAGGCCTTCTTCAAATATCCTGCATTTTTCTACTTCAGTAGGAATTAAGACAGAAGCATACCTCATTAACTCATTAAATCTGATCCCATAATCTGCGACAGACATTTCACCCTGTTTCAAATCCATGAGCTCCTTCATCTTCCTATCCATGTATACCTGGGGCATACAATTTTCTCTTAAAGCCCTCAGAAAGTCTCCCCAAGTCAAAGTACAAGGCCTGGTGGCACTACCGGGAACAGTCTTCCACTATTGATAAGCCGGACATTGTAGCAAACAAATGACATAGTCAAACCTCTCGTCTGACTCACAATTCATCTGATCAAATACTCGTTTTATCCGCTCTAACCATCCCTCTACTTCAACAAGGTCTATATTGCCATAAAAATCTATAGCTCCCTGCTTTCGCAGTTTGTCGTACCTCCTTTCCCTTCTCTCAAGAATTCTTGGAGGCACTCATTCAGGACGAGATACCGACGACTCCCTACTAGCTCCTTTCGATCTCAGTTCAGCTGAGTGTTCCATTTGCTCACCTACGTCGGATAACCGGTAATGCACAATAACTATAATTACCATCCAACATTTCCACAACATTTCACACTTAATATCACCACATATCCCTATGGATGCCAAACCATGCTTTGATACCAAAAATGTAGCTCCTCATTCCCAACTGACATATGCACGTGTGTCCATTGGATACACGTGTACATGCCTGGTAGAAATGACATGTTAACTATCTTACCTTCACTGTACATAACATGGCATCATACTCTAAACCATCAATCACATATTTTTTTTAAAAACTCAAAATGTTATCGCATTAGTCAAAATCCATAATTTACATCGTTTCATACAACACAATACCATCTAAGGTTTACAACATTATCCTATGAGCTTAAACAACTCAGTACACACAAAATACAATAAACATGAAAACAAAAGCTAAGTCCTCAATCTCAACTGACCGACCTCTGAGCCAAATCTGACTGTAACAGTTGACAAAATATGCTTCTACGGAGTCTTAGAAGCTAGGTCGTCTCACTCTCGAACCTGGAAAGCAACGGTGCAATTTTGATGAGTTTTGCGAACTCAATAGAGTAACCATCCTCGATGGTTCACTCATGACATAAATGAGATCAATTATAGCATGTAATCATACAACTGAACTCCACTTAACAAGTATCAAATACTATCACAGATAAATCATTTATCAGATACACAGTTCAATCATATAACAAAATTCACACAACTTTACAAATCATTCAATGAATTCAATTTTTATACGAATGCGACATGTATGAGACTCACATTCATTTTTATTTTGTTGTGACTATGTGATTTTATAGTATCTCGAATTATCAGGCTCAGTTAGTCAGTCAGTGACTCATTGATCATAAAGAATCATAGGCTCAAACCACATATGCGGGAACTTAAAGCTCAATAGCCACATCAGTCACAACTCCTTTATATTACATGCATTGGAATGAAGTGCATGTCACAATTCAGTCATCAATTCAATCACCTTCATTTGCATGTAATATAACAGTATATCAATCACAGCATCAATTACAGTAACAGTCACAGTAGCAGTAGTCATCAGGCTAGGTCCGGCATTCAACCTTTCAATTGAGAATCAGAATATCATTTAGGCAGACGCATTTACATTCAAGTAGCACTTCCAATATCATTCTCATGCATCAAAATGCCGAGGACAAATATTATTCAAAATCTAGTACAAAATCAACACAACTCAGTATAATTCAATAAGATCGCAATATAGTTCAATAATGTACTAAACAATATGGTGAGACCATCTTAGGTTACTCACAGTATGCTCCAAATAGCTATTGCCTTTATGTCCCAGCAATGTCTGGATGTGGTCGTTCAATGTGCCCCTCTATACATACAATACGTACACATATCACAATATTGTACAATTTTATATTCATTAATGCACATTCATGTATACTAACTATGTACAATGCATGTTCAATGACAATTTCGAGTATCTTATTGTAATTCTCATCATTAAATCGATCACATATCAAAGCCTTCATTAATATCGTTAGTACTTATAATTTGGACCATAATAAAGCAATGTGAAATCAATTTCACAATCTAATTGACCACTTCAGATTTTCTACCCACATGATTTCGGGTCAAAATTGCATAATTAATATGATAGGGTAAATGACAAAATTAGGCAAAACTCTCTTCTGGAAAGTTGTTCTCCAATGTCTTAAATTTCTAATGACTCTAAGATCATCCAATTTGATTCATTATTTTATGAGTTATGCACAAAATACCACAGACTGTACACATTTTAACTTTTAGCTAGTATATGATAAGACCCTCTAATTTCACAACTGATATCTTTCAGCTCAGATGTCCAAAAATTACAAACTTTATACCAATTTAAATATAAAAGAATAAGCTACAACTTTGGTGAAGACAACTCATCCTAATTTGGCCCACATCAATACAGTTTATTCAATAACCACAGGATATGATTTCTGTCCCTGATAGTGCTTCACCTTAAGCTACAACTCACTTTTATGCCAATTTTGAAAATTATAGAGGCAGAATTAAAATTTTACTTCTTCAAAAAAGTTGTAGAATTATGTCTCTAGTTCAATTTAAAACAAGAATCATTTCATTTGGAAATCTACAGATCAAAATATAACTAAAATACCGAAGCATGTTCAGAACATTTCAGTCATCAAATTCCAACACACCTTAGCATTTTCATCTTAACACCCCCCCTTTCAGGATAACTTTGCATGATCTTTATGAGAAGGAAAATGGTGTATATCAGTAACACTTTCTTCTAAACAATTGTTCCACTATGTTTCTAGTTTGTAATAACACCAAAATTGTACAATTTGAGTCAGTATACTGTTTTTAAACTATAACTGAATTCCTAACTCTAATTCCAGCCAGATTTTGAGATACCTAGAGATAGAATTAACATTTTGCTTCTTTAGAAAAGTTGTAGACTTATGTCTCTAGTTTAATTTGAATCAAGAATCAACTCATTTAGAAATACACAAGTCAAGTTATAATCAAAATACCAAGACGTGTTCTGTAAAAACACTTCATTTCTTCCAGCTTTTCCACTAACAAACTTTCGGGTCATGTTACACAATCATTTTGACAATGAAAATGAAGGAGTTAGGCTAAAAATTCTTCTAAAATTTTGCTCCTTTATGTCTTAAGTTTCTATTGACATCAATTTTATGTATTTTGGTTCAGAATTTGGAAATTTATTCCCAAATTACTACAAACTATTCACAAACAGTGACAGATTTCAAATACTCAACTTCAAGCCAACTTTTGACACACTTAGTGACAGAAATCAGATTCAACGCCTATATGAAAGTTGTAGATATAATTTTCTAGTTTAACAAGAATTTAAATTCATCAAATTTGGATACCTACAGAGAAAGATATTGCTAAAATACCAAAACCTGTTTAGTAGAACTACTCATCCAAACCAGTTTCCAACATCAATCATAGCATCACAAGACATATTTATTAATGAAATAACTTACAAATATGATGATTCAAGCTTCAGAAAAGATACAAAAATTGAGAGGGGGAGTAGGAGAATAACATTTTGTATGAAAGAAGCCAAAGTGAGGGAGTAGGGTGCTAAAATGAGCTGGAGTGTTTCAACTATTGCTTTACTAGGTGTCCTTAATTTATCAAACCACATGTCTTAATGCATGTAATGCATCAAGCCACATGTCTTAGTGCATGTAATGCCATTTGCCTAATTAAAATGCTGCCACTTGTCACCTATAAAACTAGACCACATGTCAATCATCCAATGATGCCAAATATCACTCATTCATTGATCCATTTGTTACTCCATAATTTGTCTCTTAATTTCTTTATTTTTCTTACTCTAAATTATCTCAAATTTTCAGTAGCTTTTTAAACATCCTAAATGTCTCCAAAAATGCAGAATTAATAATAATATATACCAATTTGATAATCCAAGACAATTAATTCATAATTCACCAAAATTTCTAAATACTTGAAATATTACCAAATCGTCAAATCACATTTTTATTTGCGTTAACATCTCAATTATACCCGAAATGTCATGAATGCATGCACAAATATTGGTATCAATCCAAAAAAGTATATGCTCAAATAAACAAAATCTTAATTATGTCAAGCATACCATGCATTGAAATTTTTTAATATTCTAACCCCTAATATGGGGCGTTACACGAAACAAATATATAGACACAAAATATCATTTTATTTGAGAGCAAGTGAAAGATAAAACTGTGGAGCTCATTCATTGCAGAACTGAAGATCAAATTGTGGATATTTTTACAAAGTCATTGAAGACTGATATTTTTGACAAACTCAAAGAAATGCTTGGCATGCAAAGTCGAGTTTGGAGGGGAGTGTTACAAGTCAAACCTGATAGAAGTTTATAGTTTTTTGTAGATACAATACAATAGTTGAGTATAGCTATTCTCCTTTACCTTTGCTAGTTGTCAACGTTCATTTATTATGATTGTGATTTAGTTGTAGCTTCATTTATTATGGTAGTCTTTTAGTTGGCTTTAGAGTGATAAAGTCGGTAAACAAAACCGACTTTAATGGTTATAAACAGGGGTTATATGGGTAGTGTTTAAGTAGTGAGAAAATATTTAAAAAAGGTAGAGAAAAGGAAAGTGAAAAGGGAATAAGAGAGAGTGAGAGGTAAAGAGTTGCACCTCAAAGTTTGTAATATCATTTTTTTATCAATATATATTACTGCTTGTTTTCCAGTAGCTTGTCTATTTTTATTTTTTCCCAACATTTTCTGAGTGATTTCTTTTTTAGGAGCAATGTGCAATTGGTGTTGACTAGACATAACATTCTATTAACAAAATCTTACACAAAGGATTTGTTTCCAAGAATGGGTTTAACCAAAAATCCTACTAAAGTTAATGCCATTAAAGAAGTTTATCAGCAGTCAAGAGCCATGTCCAGAGCTGCGTTCCTTGAAACATTTTCAGGTTACTTGTGCATTGTGTTTCTGATACATATTTTTGTTCTTATTTTATATATATTATATTATTTATTCTTATTTTATAAGAGCTTTATATAGATGACTTAACGATTTTATATCTAATAATTACACTATAAAATGTTAGACATTTTTATTCTTAGGGGCAATTTTGTCAATGTTTCATAAAGTTGGACTAACATTAATTGCAATTTTGATTTTAAATAAATTACCGGTTAAGTTACGACATTTGATCCAGATAAAGATATTAAAGTGACCCAATAAATGATCTAAATCAATGGGTTGAAGTCTGGGTGAAAAATGGGTACCAATTAGTGTGGATCGGGTCCATATCGGCCTTATAATGGGGAAGCTATATAAAGGTAAGGTCTCCTGCAGTTACTCTAGAAGAGGATTCTCGAGCATAAGGTTCCTGATCCGTTAAGGAAGCTCGAGATTTGAGGAAACTGTAGAAAGGCCTTGCCCGTGAGTCGGTGAGCATTTTCCACTAAAGGACCCGGGAGATTCGGAGGCGTTTGGAGTTCGGAATCGGCATCGGAATCAGAGATGGAACCGAATCCAGGTATTCTGCATTACCTTCATTTTTAATCCTTTCACGGGGCCCTGGGGCACGTAATAAGATCCCCTTTATGTACTAACATGTGGTATCAGAGCGGTTACATGATCGGATTGTCAGAAACGAAGGTTTTTCGATTTTTCATCTCATTTGGTTTTCCGTTGATTTTGATTTGTTTTTCAGCTTTTTTGCGTGATTGATTGCGTAAAATTAGTTTACATAAGGTTAGCTACGAAAAACGGGTCAAAAACGGACTGAACGGAGCAAAAAATGGGGTCCCGGGACGCCAAAAATTGCTTCCGGCGTCTTCAGCGCCGGTGGCCGTCGGGCGCGTGCAGTGCACGTGCCAACTCTTCTCCAGGGTGTTGGGGCTCGCCTGTGTGGATGGCGCATGCGTCGCACGCTCCAATTCTGGCGCCCCACGTCACTCCACACGGAGTGCGACACGTGTCGTCCATGCGTAACATGCGCGGCACACAGCTCCCGCGGCGCCCATGGGTGCAGCGCCCATCCGGACCGTCCACGCGGCGGCCCACGTGCCCACAGTGGTCGGCGTGTCTGTCCATGCGGCCACGCGCACTGACGTCAGCCGAACGGAAGCTACAACACCCTCTTAGAAAAAAAACCACAAAAATTTCAGATTTCTCGTAAGGCACCCTGGGGTGTTTTGGGTCAGTTTCTGGGTTCGGGAAATTTATAAAGTAACCTTTTTCTATTTTTCTGGATTTATTACTTATGTAATAAATTAAGGTTTAACTCCAGAAAAAGGAATTAAGGTATTCTGAATCCGATTTCGATTGAATTTTCGTGATTCGAACTACTTATGAGGGAGATGCATTAAGGTCTCGTGTCTCGGGTCTCATTTTCAGTGTTCAGGATTGCACGATAATCAATCGGGAGAGGAATTAAGACATTTTGAAGCCATTTTTGAGTGAATTTTCGTGCAACGAACTTGCCATAAGGGAGATACATGAAGTGCTCGTGTCTTAGGAGGTTGGTTCAATATCTGGTGATGCACGATAGTCACTCTTTTGAGATTTTTCTTTAAGGAAGGTCTCAAATTAAGTTTTCAGAGAATGTCTTCAGCACATGTGTGTGACAATGAGATTGTGCATTCGAAGTTTTGCATTTCTTGAGGATACATTGTCATATACGATATGCCCATAAAGGATGTGAAGATGACATAAAGATGTATCCCTTGTGTTGGCGGACTTTTTGGGTGCTGATGAGAATTTAGTCACCAAAGTGGCTTTTCAAGTCAGTATTTGAATTGTTTTGCTTACATATTGGGGATGTCTCTGATTTTATGTTTGGTTATTCTGCCCAAAGGTGTTGGCCTTACATAGAATTTTGAGATGTGCAT
>JAOTAZ010087811.1:0-11911 GCA_025629785.1 Erythroxylum oxycarpum | reverse complement strand
AAAAAATTACAAGTGATGAAAATTAGAAATACTAAGAAAATGCCAAATTTACCATTTACAAAGAAACGTCAAAGAACCCCCTTGATAGAAGAATCAATTCACTAAACAATTATCAATCTCACATTGCTTACAAAGCAAAACCGGCCCTCAATTTGCAATATTCATCTTGTGATTTGCTTACTCAAAACAAACAAGACACTAAATGATCCCAAAACAAGTAATTCAACCCGAGAAACCTAATTTAGAACATCAATCTTTTTTATGAACATGGAATAAAAAATTTTCAAGAACAAGTCTCATATCTATCTTTGATCTCCAAAAGTTGCTTTCTTTTGAAACCAAGAAGCCAACAACCCTAATATGCAATATTGATGTAATACCCACAAGCAAAAGTCCAACCTTTTTCCCTGTATTCATCTTGTGACTTGTGCTAACTGGTGGTGGGTGGTTATTCTTCTTGTTTTCTTTACAGTTTGAGCCATGGAAATGAAACCTATGTCTTAGTGGTCGTGGTGGTGTTAATCCTCTATTCTTAGGAGGTGGTGGAGGAAGTGATTTTAATGGCAGACTTGAAGGTGGTGGCGGCGTTACATTAGAGGTTGATGCAGATTTACTTTGAAATTTTGACTCCACATGAAGAGCAGTCATTTGAAGCGAAGAAAAAGATAAGGGATTGAGGAATTTGAAGACACAAAACGGTGAGGATTTGTGTGATTAAAATGGTGAGAATTGAGGAATTAGAAGACTCAAAACAATGAGTTTTATTTGTGTCTGATGTAAACAATTAAAAGACTCAAGACGGTGACTTTTATTTGTGTCTAATGTAAACAATTGGAAGACTCAAAATGGTGAGTTTTATATATCATTATGAGATCCACTTTATTTAAAAATAAGAATGTCACGAAAAGTGAGTCTTACTAATATGCAAAATTTTAAAAAGTCACTTCCTAAAAAAAACTAATGGAGGTTAACCTTCTTCAACTTTTCTATCCTTTTAGAATATGTTTTGAATGTTTTGTAAATGTTAGATTTAACTCGGATGCCCCAAAATATTATGATTTAACTTAAATTTTGGCGTAAACATTAGGGTTTAAACTATACTAATTTTGACCTTAATTCCTTCTGTCATGGTTTGGTTTGGTGTATGTATCTTGTTTTTACTAAATTTAAGTACTTCATATTTATATATATGTGGTAAGCTTTTGTTGATAAATTATACAAATTAGAGAAATGAACACGATTACGTCTTTCCTCTTTCCAGCTCCAACCGAACCCACTTGGATGCTTCTCAGTCAATCTCGAGTCAACGCATACGAATAAGTTAAGATCTCCTCTCTTTTATAATTGCCAAGTTAATCTCCGTTTTTATAATGGAAAAAGCTATCTTCAAAGTGGGTTTCGAGCTGGAAAGCGGAATTGATGGACAGTATCAAAGTGGGTTTGGAGCTGGAAAGAGGAATTGATGGTTAGCTTTTTCCATCATCAAAAAGGAGATTTACTTGGCAAGTATAAAAGAGAGCAGATCTTAACATATTAAAAACGATATTTACAATCTTTTTTTTAATCAATTACTCATTAATCATATAATTAGTTCCTTATATATTATAGTTTGGTTTGGTGCATTCATCATCTTATAATATATATACGGTAAGTTTATGTTATAAATTATTTAGTTATACAAATTAATAAAATGAACAAGATTAAATAGTTCCATTTCAATTCAATTAAAAAATAGATTTACATTCAATTTTTTTAAAAATTAAAATCTTGAAGGATAAGAAAAAAATTAAAATATAATGATGTTTTATTTTATTGTTTGTAGTATACTTACCCTACTATAAGGACGCATCATATGCGTAACCTGTACATTTTTATTCACAATATTATCACGTGTACTCTATTATAACCAAAAAAATAATACCGAAATGGATTATCCTATATTAGTTATTTATATTAGAATGCATCATGATAATTTTGATGTATTGATAATATCGGTTAATATAAAAAATAAGTGAAATATATTAAAATAAATAAATAATAAATTTATTTTTATCAATTACTTGCTGATTATATATTAATTCCTTATATCATGGTTCGGTTTAATTATATAGATATGCGTGTGTGTGTGTGTGTGTAGGCGCGCGCGTGAGCTCCCACGTCCTCCCTCTTTGCAGCGCCAACCGATCCCATTTCAACACATACGAAAAAGATAAGATCAATCTCCTTTGGAAAAGGCCATGTAGCTATTGCCGGTCCCAATGATTTGTTTTTCTCCAACTTGTTTTATTATTGCACAATAAGTCTTCCACAACAATTAGATGAAGTTTCGTGGAGACTCACACGCCTCTCTCTAGTCTCTATATAATGTAAAGAACACCTTATAAGAACCATACAACGCAACACCTTTCTTCTAACACTACTTTCTCCGTATTGAATTTTCAGTCCACAGATAGAGAGCATATAGCTATATATATGTATAAGTGATGGAAAATCAAAGATATGTGACTCTGCTTCTGATAATACTCATTATTGTAAGTTGCAGATCAACGGAGGCAAGAGCAATGGTTACTCCGAAGAAGTTTAGCGGCGGCTTCCTTGTGCGAGAACTTGGATATACCAAATCAAAAGAGTTCGTGACCGTGTCCAAGCGAAGAGGACCATCAGGACCAAACAGAAGAGGTATAAATTCGAACTTAAAACTTTTTCAAAATTTAAGTTTATTTAAAAACTTCTTCTGAGATTAATTTTGAATCGACTCAAGCTCTCTTTTTTACATTCTTCTTCTCAAGTTTTGAATACGCAGTCGATCTGTTCGCCAAACCAAACTGCAACAATCTCGCATCATATTAATCCTGATTGTAGTTTGATCGTTATGAAATTTGGTACTTGCGTAATCTCGTAAAGGATATTATTTTATAAAAGGAATAATAAATTAAAGTATTATTTTAAATATGTTTATTTAATTATTAATTTTATTTTAATATTTTATTAATGTGACTAATGGTTAAAAATAATAAAGGAGTAATGCCGCCGCGCCCTCCAAAGCTCCCTCCAAGGCGCCCTACAAGCCGCCCTCCAAGCCAAAGTTAAAACAGTGTCATCTGGGTCAACGAAATTCTGATCGAGCCAACTCTAACTCTGGTACAGGTCGATTTTACTACCAACAGATGATGTGAAGACTTATATTTAATGAAGTTATGTAACTCTTCATTTTCGTCAAAATAATTTGAGTATTTGGTTGTCTATTCGAAATGTGATCACTTATTTAATATAAAAAAAGTCATGGTAAAAAAATTGATGACACTTGACCTATATAACTATTAATTTTTATGTGATTTATCGGTCATATAACTAAAATGCTAAATAAATTATCTTATATTAAAATTAAACATAAAAATAAAAACTTCTTATTTTGATTCGTCATGACTTGAAAGTCCCTTTGTAGTAGTATATCGATTCATTAAGAAAATTACTGCCAAACCAAAATTGGTTCAGTCTCAGTCCATCACTGTTACGCCCAAACAATATAAATGCCATAATTTTAAAAATCGAATAGGAAGTTAAATGAGTGAGACAAGAAGTTTAAGGTTTAAAAAATTTAATCGGTATTAAACCATTATAAAATTGACTAATGATTGAATAAAATAAAAAATTTGAAATATGATTAGAAGAGATTGTCCTTATTTATTGAAGAATTTAAAGTTTAAATAAAAAAAGATATTGTTAAATAAAAATTAATTGATTTATTTTAATTTATAAGAACTTATTAATTTACGAAAATTAATTGATTAACTAATAAACTGATCAATTTTTAAGAGCAAGAATTATTAAAGTAAATCGAACTAAAACGTTGAACAATTTAAAATTTTACAATTGAACTAATCTAATCAATTAAATTTTTTAATCATTGATAAATACAGAATCATAACGTAAGTATAGTTCCAGTAATTAGGATTATCTGCTATTTTTTTTAGGTCTTCCTTATAAAATCAGTTTTCTATATTGTAAGTCATATTGTTTTTTTTAATTAAAATAAATATATTACCAAAGCTGAAAGCTAGAATATACAATCTTATTACAAGGATAATTACAAAAATATTACAACCACCACTATACTACTACAAACATTCCACCCAAACCACGTAAATCATCTAAATAAACCATATCATTCTAAGTTCCTGACTAATGATGTCTTGCTTCTCATTCACTATGATTAACTCTCTAATCAAGTTAACTATGTTAGCAGCGAGCTCATACTTGTGTTATTCCACTTCCTTAAATAAGTGTCTATTCCTCTCCCTCCATATGTGATATATCACCATCTCAAACGAGGTCCTGGTGATGAGACCATCTCGCCTTCCAAGTTTGGAATACCGTATATCATCATTCAACACCCTATTCCATTCATAAGAGAAATTTGTAATTCTTATTATATGTAAAATTCTGCTCCACACTACTTTGGTATATTCACATTCATTGACATGTTTACACAACACACAAAGGGGATCATAGCTACTAAACCATCGGTCTTTAGTTCTCAATCTATTTTTAATAGCCAACCACAAGAAAAAAGCAGATTTGGGACTTAATACCTGTTTCCATACCAAATCAGCCCATAGTACCTCTTCATACAACTCTCTCTCTATATCGTGTGCCGATTTGGTCGTAAATTCCCTACCTTGATTTGTTACCCAAATCTGCTTGTCCGTCTCATTTCGAAGTTGCATACCATTCACATACTGGTCAAGTATTTGGCCAAACTTGTAACTATTCAACCGTACCCTCTCTTGAACTATCCATGCCACCGTTGCTTCCTTAGAGATTCGGTTTCTAAATACTATTAAATCAATATGCAACCATAGTGGGCTAAATTCATTCCAATTATCAAATCAGAAACTTATATCCTCTCCATTCCTGACTCTACTTTTAATAGTAGGATAAATCAAGTCTTGTAGCTGCAACAAACTTTTAAAAATCCAAGAATGTTCATACCTCGACTGAATTTGCCAAAACATTTGCCCATCAAGATGATAAATTTATACCCACTTGACCCACATTGCTTTTTTATCCACAAATAACCGCCGTATTCTCTTCATAAGCAAGGCCTTTTGCATTTGTGTGATCAAAATAATGCCCAAACCCCCTTGTTTTTTAGGCACTACAATATCGCTCCATTTGACTTTGGCTCCCTTACAATTGTCTTGCTTACTAGCCCATAAGAAAGATTTCAATATCCTCTCCATTTCCTTTATAACTCTCTTTGGAATTACCATATGAGCAACCCAACGTACATGCATGTTGTTCAAGACTGAAACAATAAGAGTAACTCTAGCAACAAGTGATAGGAAACAATTTTTCCAAGCATTGATTCGGCCTTTCAATTTTTTCAACAATGGCAAAAAATCAGAAAATCTAGGCTTACCTGAAGTGATCGATACTCCTAGATACATTAACAGTGTTTCTTGGAGAGGCAACCTCACAAACCTGCTAATCCACTCTTGATTACGAATCTCTGAAGACATAAAAATGCCACTCTTCTGTACATTCATCTTCATCCCAGACCACCTAGAAAAAATGTTTATCAAATTCATCATTATTGATAGCACCTGTGGTTCAGCCTTACACAATAATATCACATCATCGACATACAGTAAATGTGAATTAGATTGGATAGTGAAGCAGGGAATCCAATTAGTACTTGTGGAAAATGGAAAGAGCTGAAGCTACTTTTGTATGATAGTTTCATTTCTCTACATATAGCCCATTACACTCCACCATTTTAGTCAATAGCCTTGAAAGTCCCTCCATTGCTAGAATGAATAGGTAAGGGGAGAGAGGTTCCCCTTGCTGAATCCCTCCAGTGATCATAAATGGTTTCGTAGGAATCCTATTGATTAACACACTCATGGAAGTAGTTTGAATATATTGAAGTATCCAATGACAAAACCGTGTAGGCATACTAATCCCTTCCAAGCAATCCTTCAGATATCCCCACCCAATTGTATCATAAGCTTTATAAAGATCAATCTTTAAGGCATAACTATTAATCTTTTTGCTTGTATGATATTCTCCCAACAATGCTTACATCAACAATATGTTCCAGTTGGTTCTCGACTTTCAGTCTTTAAGCAAGAACACATGACTTTGATGGGAATAATCACCAAGAAATGTCAGAATACTTTCAAAATTGCACAATGCAATTGTATGAGGTTTACCAAAATCTTTATGTATCAGACTCAACAAGTTAGAAGTATGAGTTGACCCCAATGTCTTTATTAGTCAACTTACCCCTGTGATCGTCAGTACATGTTCCAAATCATCTTAATCTAGAATTGGAAAATGGTTTCCTTGATCAATCTCCCAATCCTAGCTTTGGAAATGTGGCTTAAACTCTTATATCACACATGTATGACTTCTCATTCATCAGGTCCTTCATACCTTGTTTAGTATGATACGAAGAAGTATATATCTAATTCGGGATAAGACACATTCTATACAAACCATATGACAAGAAAGTTGCACCTTTATGTTTTGCATTAAACAACAACTGTATAACAAAAAGTATTAAATGCAAAATGTTAACCTTCAGTGTCCTTAATTGATCAAAAGATCACACATAAAATGTGTCGTGTAAACCCTATGAACCTTACTATAAAGTTCAGTACATACACCCCCTATAAGTATTACTTCCACCTCTTTATTGCTGTGAACCATCAGTTCCTCATTTCCTTTATTTGGCATTATCCTGGATATGAATTACTTCATTGTGGAAGCACCCTTATCAGATGTTCCACTAAATAGTCACCTATACTTAATGCGACTATCGCAAATTAGATTCATAATTGATAAACCAAATAATAACCTGATGATCTCAGTCTTCCCTCTAAACCTCATACTACTGGTTTCTTTATGTCCTAAGGACCTTTACCAGAATTGGTTTGACCAGCATCAGCATGTGGAGAAGATTTGAACTTCTACCTTTGAACTTAATAGGCTTCATCTTTGTCTTCCCTTAAGTTGCTTCGAGGACTATAGGAGTAACAACTTGAGTTTCTCCACGTCAGCAACATAATGGGATATCAAAGCATTGAAGTCCCAATATCTTCACCTACTGTGAAAATAAATTATTCTTGATAAGTACTCTATTACTCCCCTTTTCTTCTGTATACTTTATGGAGAATAATACTTTTCAACAAGGCACTTGTCTCAACACCAGATGAGACTGTGTACCTTTAGGAGATTTTATCAAGAAACTCCTTCGCTATATCTGTGTCCAGAAGTCCACTTTGCAGATGGTTAGGTACGGATTTCTTAATGGTCATCAAATGTAATCTATTAGACCGATCCTAGGCTTAATAGGCTACTTTATGAGCTGTCGAGCTCATGGATATAAGTGGCGATGCCTTATCCATTTGTATGGCCATTTCAACCACAGTCACCTCCATAACCTTCAAAACATCCTCTGTCCAATTCTCTATCCAATTCCTTATATTGAAACAATAAGGGTTTCAATAGTGACACTGATTTAGTTGACTGTAAAGGTGACTTCAAGATAATAATCTTTAAATCAGCACTAATGTAGGACAACAACAATACTAAAGTCATTAATAGTATCTTTCCTGAAAATCCGATCACACATATTATGAAACACCTTTGGGCTAAATACATAATATATGCAATTAGACTTCCACACATAAAAGCAATCAGAGAACAAACCATCAACTCTCATGACACTATCACCTTTGGATGAATAGTTCACTTGAGCAACAACCTTCCTCTATCTAATGCCTTTATGTACATCTCAAAATTTTATATAAGTCCAATACCTTTAGGCAGAATAACCAAACATAAAATCAGAGACATCCCCCAACATGCAAGCAAAACAATTCAAAATACTGACTTGAAAGGCCACTTTGGTGACTACATTCTCATCATCATCCAAAAAGTCTGCAAACACAAGGGATATATATTTATGTCATCCTCACATTCTTTATGGGCATACCGTATGTAACAATGCAACCTCAATAAATGCTAAAACCCGAATGCACAATCTCATTGTCACACAAACGTGCTGAAGACATTCTCCGAAAATTTCATTTGAGACCTTTGTAAAAGAAAAATCTCAGTAAAGTAACTATCGTGCGTCACGAGATACTGAACCGACCTCCTGAGATACGAGAACCTCATGTATCTCCTTTATGGCAACTTCGTTGCATGAAAATTAACTCAAAAATGGCTTCAGAATGTCTAAATTCCGATTTCCAATTGATTATCATGCAATATCGAATACTGAAAATGAGACCCTAGACACAAGAACCTCATGCATCTCCCTCATATGTAGTCCGAAGCATGAAAATTCAATTAAAATCAGATTCATAATACCTTAATTCCTTTTTTTGGAGTTAAACTTTAATTTATTACTAATGTAAATAAACCCAGAAAAATAGAAAAAGGTTACTTTATAAATTTCTCGGACCCGAAAACTGACCCAAAACACCTCGAAGCACCTTATTGGAAATCTGAAATTTTTGGGGTTTTTTTTCCCTGCTATAGCTGACGTCAGCATGGTTGACATCAACA
The DNA here is from genome assembly GCA_025629785.1 of Erythroxylum oxycarpum. Taxonomy (NCBI): domain Eukaryota; kingdom Viridiplantae; phylum Streptophyta; class Magnoliopsida; order Malpighiales; family Erythroxylaceae; genus Erythroxylum; species Erythroxylum oxycarpum. The sequence continues at coordinate 3,331 of JAOTAZ010087811.1, read as the reverse complement.
TGACGTCAGTAGCTGACGTTAGGCGCCGCGTAAACTGCGCGTCGTGCGAGCGGCGTGTGTACGATACGTGCGCCAAATGTCTCTGACATGTGCGATGCACGTACCCCCATGCACAGACGCGCAGGTACTGCATGCGTCGACATGTGTCATGCAGCCGGCGTGCCATGTGTCCGCTGCGTGGACTGCTCGGATAGGCGTGTGTCATGCAAGTGCCCGCCATTCCGCGCAAGTTGGTGCGAGGGTGTGTGCCGCGCGTGCAACCCGCTGGAGCCACGTGACGTGCAACAATTGGCATATGCGAAGTACGTGCTGACCGTACGCGGGCGCCACTGTAAGCTATAGTGGTGCTGGGCGCATGCCAGCGACCTGACACCGAAAGCAATTTTTAGCATCTCGAGAGCCAATTTTTCACTCCGTTCGGCCCATTTTTGACCCGTTTTTCGTAGATAACCTTATGTATACCACTTTTATGCAATTATATACATAAAAAAACTGAAAAACGAATCAAAAATGAAGGAAAATCAAATGACAAGAAAAACCGAAAAACCTTCATTTCTGGCAATCCGATCACGTAACCGCTCTGATACCACATGTTAGTACATAGTGGGAGCTTTATTACGTACCCCGGATCTACATGAAAGGATTAAAAATGAAGGTAATGTAGAATACCTGAATTTCAGTTCTATCTCTGATTTCGATGTCGATTCTGAGCTCCAAACGTCTCCGAATCTCCCGGAACCTTTAGTGGAAAGTGCTTACCGACCTACGGGCAAGGCCTTTCTACAGTTTTCTCAATTCACGAGTTCTCTTAATGGGTCAGAGAACCTTATGCTCGTGAATGAACTCTTGAGTAACCGCAGGAGACCTTACCTTTATATAGCTTATATCGGGCTTCCCCATCATAAAGCCGATATGGACCCGATCCACACTAATCTGGACCCACTTTTCACTTGAACTTCGACCCATTAATCTATATCATTTATTGGGTCACTTTATTATCTTTATCTGGATCAAATGGTTTAACTTAACTGATAATTTATTTAAAAACCAAAATTGCAATTAATGTTGTCCATTGTGGAGCCTCTTTTTTCTCAACCCATATCTAAAAGTCTCTCTACTCCACTCATAGCTGACGTTTCAGCTCAAGAAATTAGAAAAGTTTTCGACTCTTTCAATTCGAATAAGGCACCTGACCCAGACTGGTTCAATGGTTTTTTCTTCAAACATGGCACATCATTGGCGAGGCTATTATTAGGGCTATACAAGATTTTTTTCAGCATGGGAAACTTTTTAAAGAGCTTAATTCTACTTTTATTACTCTTTGATAGAATTGAATCTTCTTATAATTTCCTATACATTTACATGTGATTTCAATCATATTTTTATGATAAAATGCTTAATTTGTGTTCAATTTGAGTTGCTTGCTAGGTTGGATGTGTTAATATATTTTTGAGCCAAAAAGACAATTTTCTAAAAGGAACACAAATGTTTATTTTGTTAAAGGCATTAAATGGGCAGCATGAGAAGCAAATTAACAAGGCAGCACATGAAGAGGATTTAAAGGTTTCCTCCAAATTAAAATCACGAGAGCCAGCGTTAATTAATTGATAGTGGAGAGCTTCATCGATAGCTGGAGGCAAGGAAGGACGCTACAATCATGAGACCATCAACGCACAAAATTTAATACAAGCAAGAGCAATTAAATGGACAACAATTCACGCATAAGGCTGGCTTTTTACAACTTGAAGGAGCAGTGAACGTAAATTGTTTGGAAGCAGGACACGCATGAGTTGGTTGCACAAGTCAAAAAGTCTGTCCAATTAAAGGGCCAATAAGAAGAGTGGCAAGGTGGTGTCCCAGGAACAGCAAAACCAAATTTACTAGCAGCTTAAATTCGGATCACGTTAAAGCATGGGACGACGCACAGAGCTGTGCGTTAAAATAGGATTAGTGATCAAGCATGCTAGAAGAGCAACAGAGAAAACGCATGCAATCAACGCACAGAAGCAAAGCAAAGGTTTAAAAGCTTTAATTGTTCCATCATTGTACAGGAACACAAGCAAGGAGAAAATAGCTACAAGTTGAAAGTGGGACCAGTTGGCTTTTTAACACAAGGTTAGGACGCAAACATACGCATGGACCCAGGAGCAATCCACGAGAATACAAAGATAGGAAAGCATTAAAGCAACAGTAAGGAATCACGTTAAAGGCCATTGAGGGCTAAAATTAGAAGCTACAGAGGAAGCAACACGTGATGACTCAAGACCAAGTGGTAATTTGACAAAGCTGGAACGTGGAGGACTTAGGAGACTCTCAAGTAAAATTCCAATGGCAAGTCACAACAAAACAGGGTCTTGGAATGCATGTGACTCGTGTGGGACAGATGAAATTAAATCAGCACAGCGTCTAAGCAAAACACCAGTGGCGCACAGGACCAACACACACAAGCTATGCGTGTGGACAGCTGGCAGAGATTAAGCTTAGAGGACGTTGGACACAAAAATCAACCAAGGTCATGTTAAAGCCAGGTGTAGTAATCAGCAATAGTGAAAGTGACGCAAGTCATGCCTACAAGGGATCAACGCACAGGAGAGCAAGCTGGAAATTTAAACGCAGGCGTGACTTCAAGACAACTGGAAATCATTTAAGTGTCATCAGCGTGGAGGAAGCAACAGGCAATTAAAATAATCAAAGTCTATCCACGCATCCACGCATAAGGGACAATGAAGCAACAAGCAATGATCGGGTGCAAAGACAACAATTGATTATTTGAGCTATACCTGACGCAGAAATCACGCAGAAGAGGAGTGGACGGCGCCGCAACAGCAAGGGCAAGACAAGCAGAGAGCTAAGAGACGCAGACCTAAGAGGCATAGCTGAATCCCAAGAAAATATGGAGCAGAGACGCACGCATAAGCTAGAGAGGGAACTCAGTTTCAAGGAAATAAAAAGCAGCAGCAAGAAAAAGAGAGGGAGGTTTTTTTTTCAGAGGGTCGAAGGAGAAGAGTTACCAGTGGATTAAAACAGTATCGGAGACACAGAAACAAAGCTTAGAGTCCGGAAGAACTTGGAGCTTTCTCTTTGTTTTTCCTGCTACTTTCTCTCCTTACTCTTCCTCTAATGTTGAGCTTCTTTATATGTATGATGTTTGTTGAAATGTTCAGGAACTAAACCTCACTTAGGGTGAGGGATGTAGCTTATTAGAAGAGAACTTTGTATGATATGGATGATTGAATGTTTTTAATGAGAATTTCTGGGCTTTGTTCATCTTTCTTGAACTTTATTATTGTTTCTATGCTTGATCTCCATAGATGCATTCTTAGGAATCATT